>CM059563.1:63770674-63801023 GCA_030386875.1 Morinoia aosen
GTAACCCGTGTCCATAATAAGCTCGGTTGCATTCCTATTCAAGAGAGGTGCCTTATGCATAAAGCCCAATACGCTTCCTACTCGTTATATATCCCTCTGGGCAACACTGAGACTATTCGTTTCCATCCCCCAACCGTCACCAACCTAAAGCTGAACAGAAACAATAATGTCTAGTCGGGCTATCGTTCATATGACATCTGGCAGAAAACTTTGTCAATATCAGGCGCCTTACTGTAGAACAAACTTCCCATAGTATCAAAATCCCTCAAACATTGAGAGAATTTAAAGCCAAAATAGCTTATCATCTTGTGCCTCAAGAAGAATTATAATATTCAGAACACACTGAATAAGTAATTATGAATCTCCTTTGCTCATTATCCTATTTTTCAACTTATTATACAACATTTTTGTAGAATGCGAAAAAAATTATGATTGCTAATGTTCGCATGCATACATGCGTATGCATGTATGCATACTTGGTGTGTGTAGGTATATAATTATGTGTGTGCATATATATTTAAATATGTGTGTACTGAACTAGCAACTAGCATTTTAAATAGACCGCTAAATATAAATACCGCTCTTTTTCTTTTCACTCTCATTCTGTAACGTCCCCTAACACGTCGTTTCTCTTTATTATTGTAAAGCATTTGTATAAAAAATATATATTTGTTGTGTGATCATACATATATGTTTAAAAAGATGTTTATCAACAAATGGCTTTCATGTTAAAGTCTCTAAAGAAAAGATGAGACTGTGATTTCTTGCTTGTATCCTAGTGTCTATGTATATATGTGTATGTGTGGGTGTCTGCATATATTTATATTTGTGTGTGTACACATTGTTACACACACTGAAGTTTTTGCAAATTTTCTAATCAAGCGACTTGCATTTGCGATATAAACACCGTATTTTTTCAATTTTCTCCCTATGTTATTGTCAAGCATTCAAGGAGAGATGCAGGGGAGATAAGATTGGGATACTTTTAAAGATTTTGATTTTAGCTGTAGAGGAAAAGTAAGATGTCATGTATATCCTGTGTAAAAATGACGTTTGTGCGTTCCCTCATTCGCCCGCTAAAGGGGTTTGAAGTATGGGGGAGGGGGGGAGGATGTAGGTGGTATTTCATCTTGTTATGCACCACCTTTGCTATTTCTTTACGGCTTGACGTTGCTATGTAAGCTCCTATACCTCTTTGTTATTGTATAATGATTGTAAGGATCCTAGCTGACCCACACAAATAATAATAAAGAAAAATTGAAATTGTTTTTGTTTGTTTTGTGTTTTTTGGAGGTTCTAGTTGTGGGGTTTTAAAATACTTCTTCTCCTACAGTTTTTGAGCTATAGTGATGATATGGGTATCACTAGATACGAAAAAACATGGATATTACCGTAATTTACATAACAATTTGAAACTATTTTTTCTTCCGAAGTTGTGACGTCATAAGTGCGAAATATTACGAAATAAAGAATGCTCTGGAATTATTTTTTAATTTCAAAGCAGGAATTTGGAAAATGACATATAGGCCATGGTAATGCCTGGGTTTTTCCGCATCTAATAATACTCATATTATTACTGTAGCTTGAAAACTGTCGGAGGAGAAGCATTTTGCTTCTCCATTTTGTATTTTGCCTCCCAATTCTGTTTTCTAAAGATATCTCGTTTTCTAGGAAAAAATCACACTTTTTAAACAAATGACAAAAGTTTTCTCTTTGCATTTTCTACCTGCATACCAAATGCCATTGCTGTAGGTTCAATAACAAAAAAAATCGTATGGGGGACTCTTTCCCTAACTCGAGTAAAATAAGGCATCTCATTCAAATATGCATAACGACACCGACTAATTGATGCCTCGTTCTGAAGAACACTGCGCGAAAATACTTTTGTCGAGAGAGCGAATAGGAAAGTCTAAAATTTTCATTAACTGCTATACCGGCAAATCCCAAAAATAGACATGCAGTTCTTGATGAAAAAAGTACAAATTCATTTCGCTTTAAGGATAGCAATCTTGAATTTTTTTATTCCAATGTTATTCTTAATACTTTATGAAGGCAGATGAGCTTTCAATTCTCAAATATATCACCAATGTATGTATTCATCAGTGTTTATTTCCATTGCTTAATCGGTATTTCGCAGGGAAAGCGACCAGAACTCATGTAGAATAACAAGTGATTACCTTTAAGTTGAAAAATGGAAGCGTACCTAACGCTCACATTGCGCCTCCTGTTGGGAATTTTACTAGCGTTGGCGTTTTGAGTCCCAGAAACCATTGCACTGTGTAGCATCGTAATCTTTGAGGGATGTTACTTTTACGAGCAGGTCAAAGAAGACCAGGACCCAGAACATCAGGATCTCAGGCGCAACCTCAGGAAGTGCTTCTCGGACATCGGCTGCTACCTCATGCCTGAACCGGGGAAGGTCGCTACCAAAAGCAAGGATTTTGACGGAAGATATTCAGGTAAGGAGTGTTCAGTGCATTTTATGAATGTTCACGACACCGAGTGATAGACTGCAACAAATATCGCGTTCTTATGCCGGTGCGTCTTTAACTCGTGCAGGACTAGGCTGCGATCACAGCATCTGGAGAAGATTTAAATAAAAAACTCTTATGTGAATCGAAGATCTGTAATCCAGGTACCGTTATTATTCATTGTGCAATATGCTAGCGCAAAGAACAGAGTGATAAAATACTGAAAGTCAAACAGGAAGTAAATCGTATTTCATAGCTACCAAAATGAGCAGTACAGTGGGAACTTCATAGTTACCTGGGTCAGAGATCAACAAAGAGAGAGTAACGATAATAGGAACCGATACCAGATCACATGGTATAAGTATATAGATATAAAATTCTAACTTCAGTAATCCGGTTTGCTTATTGTGGGAATCCCTGAAATTCATTTACATTATATTTAGGGTAACCTTCTTTCAACAACTTTCATGAGTATCCGACATGCAATTCATTTCACAAAGAACTTTTTAACAGCATTGCAAGCATGAATTTACCTGAATCGCTGCGAATTGGTTAATTTAGAATACCCATAAATGCAAATGTGCGCGTATGGATTAGTTTTCGGTTCTGTAGTTTTTGGATGGACTCATTTTCGAGGTTATGAGGGAATCGTGTATCATTATGATGAAATTGCGCCTCATTATAGTGAAATCGCGCCTCATTGTGGTGAAACCGCTCCTCATTATATTGAAACCTTGTCTCATTTGTGCCCATATCGCGTAAGGCGGTTCCATGCAAATGCATGGTGCAGGTGTTCCTGCTGATATACAGACTTCAGTTGAGAGCTTCGGGAGTATGAAGTTTATCTCATAATATAATGGGTGCCCAACAGATCAACAGGAGAAAACCCTGCTTCTGGGAAGTTTGTGGCGATGGCGACCACGGTTTTTCAAAGTATTTGGGGCCTCTAAAACAACAGGCGACGTTGCACATTATGTTTCATAGATCGAAGCGCAGATAATAGTTGAACTAATTTTCTAAAGCATAAATACAGCTATTCGGTTACCTTTACATTTATAAAAATAGCGTAAGCATTTTATCGGGCGTAAACTATGGAGATCGGCATTTAAGCAGATGAACTTTTTAATGCAGTTCTTGGACATTTCTTTTCTCTCTACCGCGTTTATGCATTTTGTACAGAATTAGATGAAGAGTTCGTGGAACACCTAAACGAGCTGGTGCCGCTGCTGTTGGCGCCGGAAAACGTCAAGAAGAAAACACTCGCCGGGAGGACAATCAAGGCTGAGGACCTCTTCAATAACTTCAAGATCTACATCGAAGCTTTCAACCGCAAGGACTTGCCTGAGCCTGCTTCTGTGGCTGATGTGAGTTTTGAGGTTCGGTATGACATACACTTGAAAATATAGCACAACATCACCGCAGAGGTACAAATGAGCCTTCCACTGCCTATACACAGCGCGTTTCCGGAGGTCAATTGAAAAATTACTATGCGGGAATATTGGCAATCCTACCATTTTTAAATAATAAGATAATAAAATCATACCGATAGTACCGACTATAATTTTTGAAGAGTTAGGTGTAGAATGACTACAAACAACTGCAAGTATTGTGAACTTTAAGGATGTTAATTTCAATACGCCAACGCAATAACAGATGATCTACTAATAAACTTTTACGTCTCAAATTTGTAAGCCAGCTGGCGATATTAAATTTGTTCGAAGTCAGCCATAACTGCACCAAAGGCATTTCAAAAAACTGCGGCCACTGAAAATACAGTTTATAAAATTCAGAGTATACAGCATACGGTTTTGAAATTTAAGTTACGAAGCGCTAGTGTGCGGAAGTCTATACCTAAAACTGCTTTGCTCGATTTGGTTGAGCAGTTAGTGGAGCATAGCAACTGTAAAGTTTGAGTAGGTTTAATGTAAAAAACGTAGAAAACTTTGTTCAACGTGATAGACCTTACAATTTAGAGTGGGGGAATGCTCCAGTGGAATTCGTGCTGTTAGGTTGCGCTTAAGTCGCAGGTAAGGCCTGAGCTTGGAAATCTATATCCATTATTAAAACAGTGAGGAAGTTAACTTTTTCATCCCAACAACTCACTTTCACCACGAGATTTTCAAAGGTGCATGCCGTGGAGATGGCTGAGAGAGCGAGCTAGTGCGAACGCTGTAGCTAGCAAAGAAAGCTGCACTCTGAACACCGGCACCAGCAATGATGTTGTATAGCCTCAGAGAGGATGGGAGAGGGCGTGAGAGAGTTGAGAATGACTGCATATTACATGTAGGTGACGAATGACTGCCTCTTAAATTGACCCACAATGTTGACGTGATGGCATGGAGCAGAACACAAGAAGACTTCTCTACGCACACTTCCAGGGCAGTTTGAAGTAAAACCAAAACTGTGAGACAAATTTGACAGCGCAGGTAAGATGTACGTGAGCTGCAGATACTGAAGCATGTCTTCCACAGCCATGACATACCGACTTAATTATATTCTCACTTTTACCATCACAACATACTGAGTAAAAAATATTTCTCTTGCATTACAAGATTAACGGTATTATCAATGTAACGAGTACACACATTAATTTGAACGTTCTCAATTTCGTTAAAATGATAAAAAAACGAAAAAGGACTTGCAGAAAATACAAACGTAACACCAAATTTCGAATTAGTTGGCACTTCTTCTATTACTATTTCCAGTTCCTAGAAGTAAAAATTAATTTCTTCCAACAAGAATCAGGTTTGATTTTGTGTTTTTAATCGATTGAAATCATGGAGGGGTTATTGACTTTCTTCATTTGATGTAGTAAACTCGCCATCATACGGAAAGTTCTTGGTGTCCCAAAAATAACTATTTGGCCATTATTTTAGCCTTCCTAAATATTTAAATGCGGAGCTTAGCTGCGAATATCTTTGGTGATTTCGAAATGCTCTTTCCCTGAAAAAATTAAATAATAATTTCTATTACGTAAACCATTCTACGTTCAACCTATTTAACGATTTTCCAGAGCATGGCAAAAGCGAGGTGTGCAGTGGCGGCAAAGGAGGCTAAGGAACGCTATGATAATGGCATGAAGAAATTTGTTAAAAAGAACAGCGTACTGGGCGAGGAAGACCTTCATGCGTCTCTTTATCAGAGTGCACTGAAATACTACCGATCCCGAAGCTGTGGGATAAATGAGAGGATTTCTTCCAGTTATGAGCACCAGCTCATAGAGGTAAGTTTGCATATTTTACGTAGACAAAATATTTACAATAAATGACTCGTTGTTAATGTCGATAAAAGAAATCCAACTAAGCTCTATGAAGTTTGCCATTGAAAACTGTACGATTCAAGTAAATGCATGAGGCTGATTTTTACGGCTGGAACACTCAAGAGCGGCCGACTTTTCCTTCAAATTCATCTAGTAGAACGACAGCACGGGTGCAGTTAATTGTTTGTTGGATCGGAATTGTTGCGTTTCGCACAGCTACCTATTTCGCATCCATTATGTCTACCTAATTTGCATCTGAAACAGCTACCTATTTCGCATTTGCAATCCTCCTGCAATGCTATGCGCGAGGATTGCGTCTGGCCCAAGACGTTTCCTTGCCTTACTTCATAAAAAGTTGACATATCGTGAGAAATGTATTCTCATTTAATAATCAACCATTTCAAGCAGTCTTCCATGATCATCGCACAACCTACAACGAATAGTCACGCTGGTCTAACGCAAGCAGGTGTCACTCTTTGTCCCCACGCCTTCGTCATCTCCACCTCATAGATGGTTTCCATTCGGTTTGGAAGAATGCATTTCTATGTCTTTATAATTTTATCGGCCTGAAGTTTTATTCAACGATATCAAATTTATGAATTAGTTTCCCAATGCTTAATTAAGATTGAGGACCTATACGGCAATTGAACTTTCAATCGCTGTCATAAAATATTTGTTCCTAGGCGTAATGACACGAGCCTTTTCGCTTAGGGAGCGCGAAGCGTAGGAGAACGGGAGAGGCTGCATTCGCTCCAGGACATTTGTGTTCCTTTCTCAGGATCATCCTTTCAGGCGATGAAACCGGGTTACTTCAAAATGAGTTGTAACTGTAAAGTAAATCATCAGTGACTCGTGTCAGTGTTGGGACACATAAAAATCAGAAAACCCATTGTCAATTATACCTACTTTTTCAATTAAAATACCATCATCTCCCTGCCAAACTAATCACCATGGCCCCACGGAATCCTAAGATAAGTCCTGAGTATATCATTTCAAATCAGCTTCTCTCTCAACATCCTCGTGATACACCGTATGAACCTTAAAAAGAATACCCAATTCAAACTAGCATATCTCAAAATATAAAAAGGTGACAAAAATTTTTAAATTTATATATTGGTTATCAACCGTTTCGTTATCTATGTGAGAAATCTGAGTAGGGTAAATGAAAGGATACTTTTTCAGCAAAATTCTTGGCGACAGACAAAAAGTACGATTGCGCTAACAGTTAACAGATAATTCCAAGACTCTAAGAAGCCCATGGAATAGATTAAATAGAACGTAGGGGAGATTTTTTCCAATGGGTACATCTCAAAATAAAAATTTATAATTCCCCGCTAAGAAATATTGATGATCTGAAGCAAAGAATTTTCAACGAAATCAATTTGCTTCAAGAAAATGATGCTCTCATAAGACGAGTGATGACGGAAATGAAAAAGAGAAAGCAATTGTGTGTTGAAAGAAACGGGGCCCACGTCGGAAGAAATTAAATATTAGCTGACTACTTGAACTAATTCTTTCTTTTTTATAATACTAGCGATGACTTATAACTGATAAGTATTTGAAAGTAACTTTTAGAAACATTTTTAATACATAGAAATTTGAATTTAACCAGCTTGCAAAAGGATACTTTTCGTGCCTGTCATCAAAAATATTGCTAAAAAGGTTCACTTTGAATTTTTCTCTTCAAATTTCCCATATTGATGCCGAAATATTTGATAAACAACATGTAATTTTCAAAGTTTTGTATCATATATAATTTTTGAGGCATAGTAATTTGATGTTGGGTTTACTTTTTAAGGTCTACCCTGCATATAATTTTCGGCGTTCATCAGTTTCAATAGCGAAATATGTGTCCTCTTATGTTTTCATTCCCTCAGTAATTCGGAGGAGTTAGAGAAGGAAGTGAAAAATAAGAGACAGAGTCTGTATATGGTATCGACGATAATGAAAGAGCACAGATAATTGATTACTTTGAAAATACACTTCAGTGATGCTATCTTCGCGCGTACCAAAAATAATCATTTGATCACGATGACTGAAATTAATCATTCAGTAACGTTATTCCATATGTCACTTATCTAATTATATCAAAATTGTTACTTCAGTGGAGGCTGGTGTCAACCGATATATAGGAAATACAAATTTAACCCCAATGTTCGAATTAGCTGCCACTACTTCAATTATTATTGCCATTTTCTGGATATGAACATTTTCTCGGGCAAGAAAAACGTACGATCTTGTGCTTTCAATCGATTAAAATATAGAGGTGTTAATGACTTTCTTCATTACATGCAATGAACTCACAATCATACTGAAAATTATTGGGGTCACAAAAATAGCTATTTGGCAATCCATTTTAACCTTCCTAAATATTTCAATGCAGAGCTTAGCTGCAAATAGTTCCACTGATTTCAAAAAGCTCGTTCCCTCAAAAAATGAAAATAATTATTTCTACCACGTAAATCAATTCACTATCAACTATGTTTTACGATTTTTCAGGGGATTGAAAAAGAGAGGTGTGCAGTGGCGGTAAAGAAGGCTAAGAAGCTCTATGTTAATGGTATGAAGCATCACATTGAAGAGGACAACGTACTGAGCGAGGAACACCTGGAGGCCCTTCATTCGTCTCTTTATCACGGTGCACTGACACTCTACCGAAGTTACGGGATAAATGAGAGGATTTCTTCTAGTTATGAGCAACAGCTCATACAGGTGAGCTTGCTTAATTTACGTAGCCAAAATAGTTACAATGAAATACTCTGCAAATGTCGGTAAAATAAAAATAACTTAGTACTAATACGATTACTTACGAAAATTTCACGATTCAAGTACAAACATAAGACTGTCTTTTGCGACTCGGAACACTCACGAGTGGCGAATGTTCCTTCAAAATGGATCTGTTCTGCAGTCTGGCTACGACCTCTAATAAAAGGCCACTGCACAGGTGCTGTTAACTTGTCGATTAGAAATTGTTGCGCTTCACACAACTGCCCATAACGCATCCTTTTACTGCAACGCTACGAGGGAGAATTACACCGCATCAACCTTTCCATGCCACATTTCGAAAAAAAGTTGACATTTCGAGAGAAATATGTCATTGAACAATCAAGCTTATCAAGCAATCTTCTGTGATCTTCCGCGCAATCTTCCACTCATAGCCTCGCCCAGCTCACGCGAGTCCAACGCAAATAAGTGTCAGTTGAATGCTCACCTTTCAGCCTTACGCCCTCATCACCTCCACCTCTTCGATGGTTTCCATTTAGCTTCGAAGAATATATTTCAATCTCTCTATAACTCTAAAAGCGTGAAATTATATTCTATGGAGGTTAAATGAATGATTTAACTTCCCAATGATTAATTTAAATTGTGCCCCTTTACTCCACTTAAATCGTCAATCACTGAAGTAAAATATTATTTTTAGGCGTAATTATGCGTGCCTTTTTGATTAGAGAGAGCGAAACATAGGAGAACGGGAGAGGCAGCCTTCGCTCCAGGACATTTGTGTTCCTTTCTTTCTTATAGGATTATCCTTTCAGGTGATGAATCCGGGTTATTTCAAAATGGCCTTTAACAGTAAAATAAATCACCTGTGACTCATGTTAATGTTGGGGCTCATTATAAAAAATCAGAAAACCCATGTCGTGTCAGTTATACACATTTGTTTTCATGAGAATAACATTACCTTCCCGGCACACACATCACCAACGCCGCCACGAACTCCTAAGTTAATTAAGTCCTCAGTATTACTATCACGACTAATCAGCTTCTCTCTCAGTGGCCTCATGATATACAGTGTGTTGTAAAATTGTTGGTAAAAACTTTAGCTACTAATGGAAAATATTTAAATAAGCACTATTTCAACAATGGAAAACGTTCAAAAATCGTTCGTTTCATATTATTAGGTAAATTATTTTTATTAACATACAAGATTGTAACGCAAAAAACCAATAAACAATAGGTAATTTATTAGAAACGAGGACCTCATTACATTAATTGTTCAAAATGTCTACCAAGAACATCGTTACAAGTGCGACCCCCTCCCCTGAAGGAGTTTCGTACGTTGCCAAAAACTCCAGGCATCTCAGCAATATCTCCAGCAGCGACAGCAATTCTGGTGACAAGATCTTCTTTCGATTCAGCAGCTGTTTCATAAACAATACTTTTCATGTGTTCCCATAAAAAAATCTAACTGAGTCAGCTCAAGAGATCTTGGCGGCCTGGACACAGGACAATTACCACCAATCCACCGACTTGGAAATTGATGGCCAAGAAAACGTCTCACATTCACAGCAAAATGTACAGGAGCTCCATCATGAAAGAAACACATTCTTCTACGATTATCCACTGGAATAAAAATCGGCCAATAAATCCAGAAGGACTTTTTCAAGAAAGATTCTGTAAATATTCCCAGTGAGACGGTCTGGCAGAAAGTATAGGCCAATGATTTGATTATGAACTATACCTGCCAAACATTGACAGTTTAGTGATGTTGGTATCCATGTTCATATATGACATGAGGGTTGCTCGTTTGCCATTCGTAAAAATTATGAAACTTGAACATCCCATCAAGGTTGAAGGTAGCTTCGTCCGTGAACAACACGCGTTCTACGAAATGGGCATCTCCTAACTCTTGATTCAAAAACACCTGCGCGAATCATTCGCTAGGAGCATAATCTGCAGGAAATAGACCCTGGACTCTTTGAGAGTGATTCGGAAGATAATTATTCCGATTCAATATCCGCCACACTGCAGTGTGATCTTGAATTCCCATAGATGCTGCTGCGGCACGAGTGCTCGTACGTACGTGGGTTTTGACGAAAATGTTGCAACACACTTTCCTCATGATCCAGATCATGCTACCTTGGGCGACCAGCATTCACTCTGTTTTCACTGAAACTTCCGTTCTCACAGAAGGAGCAGAACCATAAACGAAATTCATATTACCCATTTCTGCATTTATTAGGCCTTTTATCTTACCAGTACAGTGTCACGATTCTAACTGACACATTATAACGGTTCAAATTAGAGGTTACCAAGGTTGACTGGATAGTTCTAGAGATTGCTATAACGTGGAAATGGTTTTCAATTTGTAAATTGTAATTTTTAGACATTTTAGAAATAAGAATAGATGAATATGGCGTCAATCCGGCCTAAATTTATCAATTCTAATTCTCCTTATTGCTCTGTTCCTGTCGTTTTTTAATTTGCTGTCATGGTGCAAAAATATTTTTATAAATATAAATTCATATTTTTAAAAATTGATACGCATAACATCTCATTAACGAAGAGTTTTTTCTGTGTTTCAATAGTGAAGGTAGTGTTCTTTCATGTTCGGATTCCCTTCGTAAGTCGGGATAGTAAGAGTGATGATTGGAAAATAAGAGATGAAAGCCGTAAGTGATACCGACGACACTGAAGAAGCTTGTATAATTGATAGCCTTAAAAATACATTTTATTGATGCAATCAACACGTTTATCATAACTAATTATATGATTAAAATGACCAAAACTAATCATTCAATCATGTTATTCAGTAAATAATTTATATATTGATACCAAAATAGTTTGCCTCATTGGAGGCTAGAGTAAGCCTCAGAGCCTCATTGGAGGCTAGTGTAAGCCTCCAATGATTTGATTTCTACAAAACATAATCTGGATCGTGTTTAACATGAGCTATAGCATACGATGCAGCTAAAAAAGAACAGAAAAATAAATGTTAAAAGATTATTACAACTGATGGCTTAACCAGGGTGGAGTGAAATAATATCACCAAAAGATCCATAACAAAATTAAGAAGATTCGCAGCCATTTGATAGCGAGATCTCACCATGTTATTTTATGAGAGTCCTTGCAAAACCATGCAAATCAATTTAGACTATTTGATTTACCAATAATGTTAGGTTCTTCAGATGCTGCACACTTTTCACTTAGCAGGTTATGGCTTAAGTTCATGTTGCTATTTCACAAATATTGGGAAGCAAATGAAGTCGAGTGAAATAATAAAACTCAAGGAGAAGCACTACGTGTAGAGAAACTTTAATGAATCTGAACGATCAAAAAATTTTTTGTAACGATCTGTGTGTCCTTCAACAGCGCCTAGCCCTATCGGACTAAAGATATTCTTGTTCCGTTGTAGGTAAATACAGCTTGTACATATTTCTGGCGTGTATTCACTCCCAACAGATAAATAGTATACAATGCAGTATGAGGTAGAATGCCCTCTAAATAGTTAACCGTGCAGCAGTGAGCTTTATAGGTAGATATACAGGGTCTTGCAGGTAAATCCGTACAAATTTAAAATCGTTGGGAATTTTATCCCTCGAAAAGTTGGCAGTGCTGAAGTATTTCAGATGTGCTTAGTTATCTACGAATACGATAATCAGTACATAGCAGTCGTTGCATAAACTTCAAGCTCTGGACCAGTCGAATCGCATCAATGATCTTGGTTACGCAGGCCGATGCTCAGCCTTGATTTAAAAATCATTCCAGTATCCTGGGGAAACAGTTTACGATGTTTGATATCGTTTTGAGAAATTTGAACATAACTGAAAAACCACCAATTCAACAAGAAACGATAAAAAACGCAAACCTCGCTTTCCATTAAGCTTGGAAAGAAGTGTCAAGCCCCAAACCAAACATGTCATTTTCGTCTGCAAGAGGCTCGTCTGAATTACAATAATTCACATAGCCATCGAATATTTTGCCCCAGCATCTAATACACGAGGTGCAAACGTCTTCTATATCATAAATTGGAAGAAGTTTGCTTGAAGAGGTGCAATAATGTTTTGAACCGATTGAAGACCTATAGATCAACCATCAAGTTATTTTCTGATGAGAAGATTTCTACTGTTGATGGGGTTTGCGACAGACGTACCACTCACCGGATTGCCTCCCCGAGTATCTGCGTTCAAACCACGATGACCAGATAACGAAGAAACCAGCATGCCTTTAAGGCCCTGTGCGTGGTTTCGAGAGAAGGTATTTTGTCTTTACCGACTTCGTCGACAACGAAAAATGTGAATTTCGAATCCAACTCTAACGTTTTGCGAACATAAATTATTCCATGGAGGAAGACCCAGCCTTTAATTAAATGATAACTTCATGTTCCAACAGAACTCAGGTCCCACCCATACACGGTGCACAGACCCTGTCTCTTGTTCAAGACGTCGTTGGAGGTTCTCAGAGATAGGCTTTTCAACTCGCCTGACGTGAATCAGTTAGATTTATATTTTTGGCTTAAATTTAGGTCAAAGCTTGTGCAAAGCCCCACAACAGTGCTACAACTATGAAGAAACATCACAAAGGCTATATATAGATTCTCCGGAGAAGTGTTATCCGCGCCGTGTTGAACCTAGAACAGCACGTAGCAGCCGTCGTCATGGTGGAGGCTGTCTTATCGAGTGTGACTGTTGTTTGCCTGTTTTGGTAAACACACGGTCAAATTTTGGTATTGGGTCACTTTTTCTTGAGCTATTAGGATTTATGCATAGAAACTGAAATTTTTCAGATTTATTAAGGAGACTCTGTATGTAGCGATATTGCCTGTGAACGAAAAATTTTCCCAGTCCGAGTGTAGTTATCAATTTTTTATTGGGCAATGCTTCTCTTCAAATTTATGATTACCGGAAAACTTTTAACAACTTAAAAAATGTAAACGATTTAATTTATTTATTTACCATAAGCGATACAGAAGTAGATTCTTTCCTAAATCTAGTACAATAGTAAAATTTGTGTACAGCTATACCTGTGGGCCCGAATAAGTTCAGCGACTTCTAGGGCATCCTACCATTAACGTTATTCTAGGGGGAACAATAATGTTTAACCTAATTCACTTAACCTAATTACGCATTAGACCGATCAATGAAATAGTTAACTCGATATTCGATGCTTCATTTTACAAAATAGTTTATATGGACTAGATGTTAACAGTATATTCTATAAACAATTTAAGAGCAGACTGAAGATCAACGATATGTAGGATCTAAGATTTTACTTGGTTAACTTACACTACTAGTATTCTGATAGGAAATGAGATTCAAGGTCTATTTTAAATACTTTGTGAGAATTACTTTCACGGATCTCCGAAGGGATTAAGTTCCAAGTTCTAGTTCCAACGAAGAGTGTTGTGGCCGAGTCTTTGAATAATAAGGAAGCATGAATTTACTTCTATTACGGGTTAAATAGTTGTGGCGACCAGTTGTGCAGTTAATAACTGTTTGAGGTTATTGGCGCCATCATTGGTCAATGTTTTATACATGAAATTACAAAGTGAGAGTTTGTATAGATCCTTAAATTGAAGCATTTGTAAACTTTTAAATGAATCATTTGTATGAACATTATATTCCAGATTCTTTCCCGCTCTGATGGCTTTTTTTGCAGAGTAAAAAGTATATTGGTTTTATTTTTATCAGTTCCGTGCCGTGTTTCTATTTCTATTCCGTATTGCAAGTATGGTGAAATGAGAGTTCGGTGAAGCGTTTGCAAAGCTGTTTCGAGCAGAAAATTGTTAACTTTATTCAGGATTCCGATGGATTTTGGTAACTTAGTATTAATATGAACTATATGCTCTTTGAAGGTCAGATGTTTATCTAATATGATGTCCAGGAATTTGAATGAGTTGGTTTCTTCGATTTCACCTTCGACAATTTTAATGCGCGGGAGAGATATATTTTTCTTGTATGAGAATGAAATGTATAGTTTTTTTATCCGTATTAAGGCTTATTTTATCATCTTTAAGCCACAATGAAGCCTTATGGACTTCGTTTTTTATACTCTTCGCAATCAGAGCGGGATTTTGATTTGGAAAGACCGTAGGAAGCGTGCTGTCATCGGTTAATAATAACATTGATAAAAATTAGAAATGGAAAAGGCCCAAGGACAGATCCTTGTGGAACTCAATGGCGAATTGACTGAATGTCCGATTTTACATCGTCAATGACAACGTATTGCTTCCAATTTGTTAGGTATGATCTGAACCAGTCATGGGCAACTCATCGGATGCCATGAAAGCGTAGTTTCGAGAGTAATACGTTATTGTCCACACAATAGAATGCTTTTCGAAAGTTAAGAAATACAGAGAAGACAAGCTTTCCTTCATCTATATTGAAATAAAGGTATTGTAAATGATTTAATATAGCCTGTGCTGTTGATTTTTTAGAGCGAAAACCAAATTGTTTATCATAGAGAAATGATTTTTGTTCAAAATAAGAATACAATTTTTCAAACGCAATTTCTTCTAATACTTTGCTAATAGTTGGAAGCACAGATATAGGTCTGTTATTGCTTAAGCAGGCTTTTTCACCACTTTAAAAACATGGGTTACTTTAGCAACTTTGAGAGAGTTCGGCAAAGTGCCTGGAAAGAGAAACTGGTTAATAATATTGGATATGAGCGGGGCTACAATATCAGCAATAACTTTGGGTACTTCAGTTGAAAACGCTTATAGCCCACTCGATTTGTTTTTCAGGTTGTTTATGCACGCAATTACATCGGAAGCGTTTGTAGGCGTAAAGAAAAAAGAGTTATGTTCACGAAAATGGTGATCAGGTGATCAGTAGGTTCACTTGGAAAACAACCAGCTATAGTTTTCCTTTTGTTAACTAAGAAATTGTTAACAAGGTTAGCAATATCTCTCTTCTCATGGTATTTTACATTATCTTGAACTACAGATTCCATTTTTTCTTATCGGCGTTATTCGGTTTATAGCATAAATTAATCAGGCGCTAAGTCTTTTTATGTCACCTTTAAATTACGTGAACTTGAGCGTAAGTAGCATTTTTTTGATGTTTATATCTGGTTTGTCACATGGTTTCTGAATCTGTTATATATTTCTCTAGATATTTGCCCTTCGCAAATGAGGGCTCGGTACGCCTGACGTTTTTTATATTTATCACGATGTCTTCAGTGATCCAGGGCTTTTTTTCTATTTTTCGGTGAAATTGTACGTTGCAATTAGACAACACTGATTGTATGCGGTCATTCTAGTTTCAGTCAACTTTACTACTGCTTCATCAATGCTCATTCCATTATTGTTTTGTTGAGAGATGTGCAATATTGTCATTAATTCTCCTAGAACGGTGCGCATTTCTCTCAAATTTGATACGTTTACTTAACGATATGAGAAAGTTTCAGCTCATGGCTTGGTGCAAGTAGCATTTACATTTTTCTTAATAAAAAACTGGAAAATGATCTGATTAGTCAGAAGTAATTATTCCAGTAAGAAAATCAGATGGGGCTGTCATAAAGATATTGTACAGCAGCGTAGCAGATTCTGAGGATATCCGTGTAGGCTTTGTGATGATCGGAAGGAAAGGTTTAGACTGAAAGACATTCAGGAAATTCGGGATTGGTTCACAGCTTTCATGTTTCAGTAGATCATAATTGAAGTCACCGCAGATTATTGTCATTGTATAAGGACCTTTTAATACTTCATGTATTTTTACAGGAGCTTGCGTCTCTTTGCCAGCAGTTTGTGGAATCGAATACGAAAAATGCTGAAATTAAAATAGCGAGAGTGAAACGTGACCAATTACAGAGTTCGAACCAAAACCACAAACTGGCTCTCATCGGGGTCGCCACCGCTGGAGTTGCAACTGCTGTAGCAGTTGCTGCTTCTCCAGCCATTGCTTCTGCAGTTGGAAGAGCTGTTGCAGCAATTGATGCTCCCACAGTCGTTGCAAGAGGTGTAACCATATTACAAGCAATCGTGCATCGTGTTACATCGAATGCGCGAGGCCAGGAAGAGGCATGAAAAGTCGAAAACGTCAAGGAGCTCAAAAATCTCCAGAAAACGTGAGGTCCCCAACCTGTGGGCATCGGAGCAGCCATTAGCTCAAGGCCCGCTATGAAGAACTTCCCGAGGTGATGTCAGAAATGAAATGCCAATTCGTAATGATTGAATTTCGTATTGATTCTAGAGTATAAATGTAAAGGTATACTACGCGAGTCCTTGTTACCAAACTTTATTTCTCGTCCTTTTTAAAATCGGTAATTCAAGAAAGGTATCTCTGTTTTCCTAATGTATTGCTTACTTTTCTTATATTCTTTGATTCCTAGTGTTATGTATAATGACGCGTTTATCTTTCTTCATTTTGAAAAAATAAAACTCATAAATATATATATCACGCTTTAAATTTAATGTTTACATTTTACTCATGAGCTGATTTCTTATGTTCACAAGAGCACAAATTTAGAAAATGGAAATTACCTTCTTTTTAAGAAACCTTTATCGATGAAACGCCCTTATTCATAAACGATACATGAATGCTGTTGGTGCGTCAGCGTTCCATCGGGAACAGAGCTGCTCTTTGTAGCACAGCCTTTAGGCTTTGGTTGAACATAATATTTTTGTTTATAGCGTAAATATTAATTTTTTATTCTAATCAGCTTTACTGGTTGACTATCAGTCACTACAAGCTAGTCCAAAGAATAATTCTAAGTGAATTCTCAGTTGCAGTGGTGAGCGAGTTTTCAAGTTACCTCTCTTTAGGTCCACGTGAGGAATTTTATTATATTGTGTAGCTGCAAGTTAAGCTTATCACTTGGTCGGCTGATTCTGTTCTTAAATTCTTCCGATTGATTTGCTTCATCTTTCGATCCTTGCTTTTAAATTTTTGTACGACTTTTGAGTTATGAAAATTGTTTCTATTGCATGCTCTCATTCAAGTTGAGATCGGCAAAAAATATTTTGTTTCTGTTGTACACTTCCATTTTAAAATTCTTTATTTACTTCATCGTTTTCAAAACATCTTTTGTAAATATCTTTTTCCAATTCCATTCAATAAATCAATTTTAGTCATTCTTGTATCATATGTTTATATCTGCCTCATGTATTTATTATATTATATATTTAGCTTGAATTAAAACATTAGCATGACATATCCTGACGCTCCCCAGGTTCCCTCTATTAAATTGGTCCCACAGTCTCTTCAAATAAGAGGTTATGTATTTTTTGCTTTTAATTCCTTTCTGCAGTGTCTCCATCCACCTGTTCCATGCTCCTTAGATTCAGTTTCTTGCAATCCACGCTACTACAACTTTTTCACTTCAAACTGATCCAAGCCAAGTTCAGTTAAAACCATATCAAATTCGAATTAATACAAGTCAAGTTCAAATTTTAGACCAAGTCAAGTACAATTTAATCCAAGTCGAGTTCAAATTAATCCAAGTCAAATTCAAATTATCCCATCTTAAATTGAGTTATGAATAGACATAATTACATGTTAATTTGAGCATTTTTCGTCTTAAATATGTATCTATTGGATGTGATGTGCAAGATAATCGTTTTTCCTTTCTGCAAGGAATACATACAATTTCCGCCGGTGTTACAATGTAAAGACAAACTGTCGTAAAATACGCTACGCTTCCAGCATCAGGAGGCAGAGTGTGATTCAGATCTTTGAGCGGCGTAAAAGATACAAGTCAATTATAAAAACTTTGTATTATACTACACATTGACGTTATTTTAATACTTTAAATTAATGGCAGTCTGCATCTATTCAAATATTCTTGTTCAAAATTAAATTTTATGTTACTCATACACTCGGTAGTATCGAGGATTAACGAGTATTTACACTCATATAAAGATCTATATACGTGAAATTCCACTATATCACATAAATGAAAACTTATATACATGCAACAACAAAAGATTATCATTGTACGATATGTAGATTTAGTCTTTCAAAGAAATTTGGCAACGAAGTCTTTTTATAGCTTGTTCAAACGATTTTCGTAAAAATAAGTTACAATTTGTTTTATCGACAGAGATGAGATATTTGCTTGGGCCTATTAATTTGAAGGGATGGCAACATTTTTATTGCTAATGCATTAATGTATCTGTATAGTAATGTGCTCACATAAATTGTGATCAAACGAAATCGTACGTGAGTACTCAGTGAATCGCATTTGTATGTTTCTTTTAGAGATTAAATCGACATATCGTCCAATAGTAATCTTTAGTAGTGGCATGCATATATTTTTCATGTATGTGATAAAATGGAATTTCACGCATTTAGTTTTTTATATGAGGGTAAATAAATTCTCGACACTACTTTGCGTATGAGTAACATAAAATTACTCTTTGAACATAAAGATTTGAATGGATGCATACTGCCATTATTGAAGAATTTTAAAACAACTTTAATGTTGCATAATACGAAGTTTTTACAATTAACTTGTATCTTTTACGCCGCTCAAAGATCTGAATCACACTCTGCCTCCTGATGCTGGAGACGTAGCACATCTTACGACAGCTTGTCTTTAGATTGCAACACCAGCGGAATTTTATGTATTCCTTGCAGGAAGGAAAAACGATTGTTTTGTTTATCACATCCAATGGATACACATTTAACAAAAAAAACGCTCAAATTGACAAGTGAAAATGTCAATTCCAAACTCAACTTTGGGTTGGATTAATTTGAATTTGACTTGGAATAATTTGAACTCGACTTGGGTTAAGTTGAACTTTACTTGGATTAAATTGAAGGGAAAAAGTTGTAGAGTCAATCTCAATTTGGCCTCAAGTTAAGCCCCTACTTCGTCCCATATCTTAATTATTATCTAGTATTTAGTACCTCTCATTTCGTATCAATTTTCTAGTAATGAATAGACAATTCACAGAGTTTTATTCTCCTTTCCTACTAGTCATATACAAATAAGTTAAGAAAGAAGCTCGATTTTCTCCCTTTCGGGAGAAAAA
This sequence comes from Morinoia aosen, assembly GCA_030386875.1. Taxonomy (NCBI): domain Eukaryota; kingdom Metazoa; phylum Arthropoda; class Malacostraca; order Amphipoda; family Talitridae; genus Morinoia; species Morinoia aosen. Next base: position 63,790,104 of record CM059563.1, read on the forward strand.
CGATAACATTGGCACTTTCAAAAACACAGTTTTTCTTCATTTCAATCTATTTCCATTTACTTCACAATTTTTCTACGCATGAGTAAAAAGGCATGTAGAACACGTTTACTTGGCAGCCAAGGAACATGGGCCTAGTGGTGGTGAGTTAGAGGACTATTTGAACGTTTATTTTCCCCTGCTGAGACACTAGTGGCTTTTTTAGGTGGATATTTTCCATCCCGCTGCAATGGCGCCATTTTTTATGGATCTATTTAAGTTGTCAATTCTTGATCCGGTTGTAGCACCAATTCTACGCGTTAATTTTTTCCCAATAATGGGGGGATCAACATGAGATTTTCTCCTGATCATATTTCATGAATGGGAGCAAAGAGGTGCGCTCTGTTCGTATCTCATGATCATGTATTATCTCTTGAAAATAATTCAGGATGGGCCAGTAATAACAGCTCACGAGAACAGAGTTTATTAAAGTAAGTTAAACTTGGCTGGTTCCCAGGCCGTCACCCCAGCCGGTCGGAGGGTTTCGCTCTCAATAGGTAGAGAACGGAAGGCGACCCCCTTCCCAGCACCCCGAAGTTTGCCAAGAAACGGCAACCTGTTAGAGAGAGTCACGCATTATAGCCGGAATGCCAAAAAAGCATGGCCTACGCAATAGAGGGATGTACAGTAAGTTACATTTAAGAGAAAGATTGATATTCTTAAAAATACTTTAGGTTTACGCATTTTACGCATTTTTACGATAATCACGCTTTATTGAAGAGATCTCATCTAAAAGGACTAGTCAAATTTGACAGAAGAACGTAATGAGATCACTTCGATGAAATACAAGTTGCCGTATGAATTTTTTATGGGTTCTCACCTAATTTGTGGGACAATTAAAATTGCTCGTAAGGCCTCCCAACGAATGGTCAAAGCTAGTAGCGCCCACTACCTCTCCAACCAACCTCCGTCGAGAGTCGTCCCACGAAGAGTCCCGACGTGGTTCCCGCGTGCCGAGAAGACACTCTCCCAGCGCAGACCGAGTGGATTTAGCTCATCGCGCTGGCTGACTGGCTGCACGAAGATCTACGTTTAGAAAACGTATAACGTAGGAGCGGCAGGTGTAACCGTTCCACCATAACAGCAGTAGATGAAGCCGTGACCTCAACAGTAGCCGCAGCAGTAGATGTAGCCGTGACCTCAACAGTAGCCGTAGCAGAAGATGTATCCGTGACCTCAACAGTAGCCGTAGCAGAAAATGTAGCCGTGACCTCAACAGTAGCCGTAGCAGAAGATGTAGCCGTGACCTCAACAGTAGCCGTAGCAGTAGATGTAGCCGTGACCTCAACAGTAGTCGTAGCAGAAGATGTAGCCGTGACCTCAACAGTAGCCGTAGCAGAAGATGTAGCCGTGACCTCAACAGTAGCCGTAGCAGAAGATGTAGCCGTGACCTCAACAGTAGCCGTAGCAGAAGATGTAGCCGTGACCTCAACAGTAGCCGTAGCAGAAGATGTAGCCGTGGCCTCAACAGTAGCCGTAGAGGCAGCACCAACACGGTACCTTATCACGGTACACTACACGGCACATACTTAAAACCGCTGCCACGTGGTAAATTGAACAGCCAGAGACACGGCCTTACCACTGTGCTCGCTGCCTCCTATCCAGAATTGATCTGAACCTGAACCTGAACTGCTGCGCAGTCGTACGCGCAGAAGGAGCTCTGCAGCGCTGTAAACATAGAAGGTTCTACGCAGACGAGCATATCATGAGCCCCTTGAAAACCAAGTTGAAGTGGCATTGAGTCTACTGCAATGCCAACGTCTGGAATGAATACGAACAATTGTAAGTTATACGAGGGGAAAATTTCCCGTTTTCTACATTATGTTCGTCATCGGCACTTTCTTCTTTGTATTCCAATATCCCATTAAACATTTACAAGATAGATAAGCAATCCGTATTTTATATCAAATTCATCCTATGATAGGATTTATAATATGCTCAAGACTTCAAAGTTTCAAGGTTATAGGGAGCATCGTGGTAATCAACGTGAAGTAGCACTCTGTTATCAACTTCAATAGCGTCAGCGACAACTTGCAAGTCCATCCTTAACAGGGATGTAAGACAACCTGAACTACATTTATTTTTAAGAGTACATGATCACAGACATCTGCGAGTGTGGGGATCATGAAATTGTAAAACCCGTCAGAGCTAAGACACTACATAGTTTCCTCGATTTCATTTCCAAGGCTGATTGATATACGTGAGTCATGCTGCTGTTACTCTCATTAAATCCCCCTTTTTTATCCCAAACAATTTTGAAATGAACAAATAACAGCTATAAAATGTCAAGATTTCATGGCAAATAGCAACCGCACGAAGCGTTGGATGGTTAAACTCATCAGGAAAGGATTTTAGGGGTTAAAGCAACATTCAAATTAAAACGATTTCCGGATTATAATCTCAATTGATTGATTAAGAATTCGTTAGTAACATTAATAATGCCCTAGGTACTCTTAACATTTGGATATAAAAAAGTTGAGGTGAGAATGCATACATATTGAAGTAACAGGAGCTGATATTTTAATATCACATGTTCCCCTACATAGATATCGTACGTAACAGTTCCAGAAAAGTTAATTATGTACATTTTTTTAAATAAAACAGTATATGTACCAAATAAAGAAAGCATGAAAACCTTAAATTCAACCAGGAATCGGCTGTAAGCCCTCTCAAAATCTCATTCTCTTATGTCTAACATTGGTGATTTGCACTTAGGTGTACAGTATGTCTTCATTAAAGTGTAATCTCCAGAGTAATTCAATCGATGTTTATTATTCGTGCTGCGATGTGGCATATTTTGCTGATGTCCGCAAGAATTTGCTTAAATATTTTTAAACATATGCTTCATATAAGAGCTTAAGGAAATCGCCCCCCATAGCAAAAAAAAACTTTTCATTGAACCTAAAACAATGAAATTTGGTAAAACAGGTAGAAAATGCAAAGAGAAAACTTTTTTCAGTCGTGTACAAAATGCGATTTTTTCATAGGAAACGAGATATGTATAGAAAACGAAATTTTGGGAGGGGGATTTCAAAATGCATCATCTCCTCCGACAGTTTTTGAGCTAGAGTGAAGATATTGGCGTCATTGGATGCGGAAAGACTCAGGCATTACAATAACCTATATGACATTCTCCAAATTTCCATTTAAAAGAAATTCCCAATATAAAAATTATTGTTCGAAAAATTTCGTACTTGTGACGTTATAACTAGGGATGTGACAATATGCAGCATAAAATATGCTGCATAAGTGCATAATTTTTTTTGGATATGCAGCATATTATGCGACGATTTCCGCTCCCGAGATTTATTTGCCAGATAAAATATGCACAAAGTTACTGGCATATATGCTGGACCGAAATGCATGTTAGTACTATTGATAGAATTAAGCATATGATATGCCAGAAATTGTTCAATATAGTGTACATATTTTATGCTCAAAGTTAGTTACGGAACATGTAATAAAGGTAATCTGTTCCTGGACAGGTATATTTTGAATGTACTTGAACTTTGAAGTTTTTAATGGAAATTTCAATAAAATGAAAGCGTAATCTCAGTTGTTTTATTTTCACTGCGAAATGTTTTAAGTTTGTAAACAAAATGTGACATATCGGAATTAAATTTTGAACTCTTCATTTGTTGTACAATTTCAAACATACACATATGGAAAAGAAAGTTTGGTTGAACTATTCAAGAAAAACAATTAAACATTAAAATTGCACTTTATTATTAAATGTTATTCGAGGTTTTCAAAAGTGAATCTCCATCTATTATCTGCTAATACAGTTTTTTATTGGGAAAACATCCGTTCTACATCACAAGAAACAAGAGGAGCAAATGTGTAGCCAAGATATATCGGATGGAGCAAGTTCACGATTGAGCAAGAACTAGACGATGGAGTATGAAATCGTCTAGTTCTTTCGCAGGCTGCCCGGATATTATGCCATTAAATGCCATGAGCCTTCCGTAACCTTTGTTCTTGGTTAGAACGCTGACAAACTTTTAGTGATAGCTTTAGTCGTAGGTGTTTTTTAAAGTTTCTTCTAGAGAATCCATCATTTGGAAAACAGGAGAAACAGGGAGTCCCTGAGTTTACAACTTGGTAATTATAGGAGTTACTACAGCGATCGTAGAATTCATGAAGGTCAAACATGTTTTCACCTCATTCTTCAGAAGAGACTGACATTCCTTCACGGTACGAGAACCTTTGCCATTAAATGACATGAAGATAACAGCTCCTCAGCATATTGGGGGATTTTGCTGTTAGTTCTTTCATTCGCATTGTTGTGTAGAGTACGTTGTTCTACTTACTTAGAATGCCCTACTTACTGTTATCAGTACAATCTACATATTGATTCCTGTGTTCCAACAATAAACCACAAAACCTGCAGCCAAATTCATACTTCTAAAATATCCTAAATTCATATATCACATTCCATTCAATACTTTAGTCAAGACTCGAAAATCATGCACCATCTTGTTAGACAGTTCCATGTTCAAAATTGACCAGCTTGTGCATATTTTTCGGTTAGCATATATGCACACGTGCATATATTATGATCATGAAAAATAAGCCGATTTACTGCATATATGCAATATGCACAATGTCGCATCCCTAGTTATAACTTTTGATTGACAACGAATTTTGAATCGCCATATAGATAAGGGTAATTCCTAAGTCTTTCCGTATCCAATGATATCCATATCATCACTGTAGCTTTAAAAATGGAGGAGGAGATGCATTTTGAAGCCCAAAATCCGAATCTCCCCCCAAAAAAAACAAAATAAACAAACATAAACACTCTCATTTTTTCTTTATAATTATTATTTTTGGGGTCAGCTAGGGTTCTTGCAATCATTATACAGTAATAAAGAGACATAGGAGCTTACATAACAACGTCGCACCGTGAAGAAACAGCAGAGGTGGGGTACAACAATATGAAATACCACCTCCCCTCCCCTCCTCCCTCACTTGAAACTTTCGTATCGGGCGAACAAGTTAACGTACGAACCTTATTTTTTCACACGATGTACCTGACATCTTACACTTCCTATGATGCTAAAATCAAATTCCCATAAATTTTTCAATTTATGGGGACAATTCCTTACAGAAAAATCATCCGAACATATACTTTGTATAAAGGCTTAAAGGAAAATCTATTGAGCTCATGCTTCTTACAAAAGCTCAAAACAAAATCTGAGCATATGCTTTATAAGTGCTTATCTAATTTTATTAATACATATGTCGTCATTGACGCTTTTGAGAAACGCCAGCAACGCATAACTTAAACGCTACATGCTTTTCATTTGTTCACAAAAACTTCAAGAGTGAACACAGAATGAACTGACTCAGCAGTCAGTTCACTCTGAGGTATGTAAGATGCTTGCGGCATTCTGTGTATCCGGTCTCTGATTAGACATTCCTTATAAGTGCCATCTTTATTTCCTGTATGCTTACTTCCTTCCCATATTTCTTCAAGACTCTTTTTCAACTCTTTATTTCATCTCTAATACGATGTTGAATTTGTTTTTTATACTCTGCTGCTCTAAATACAATATATTCCTTATGTCGGAAACATAACTTTCATTATTTTCTGTAGATTAAAAGATAAGTTATTAGACGGTATATAACATTTACTTCTCAAGAAATATTTTTAATTATTCACTCAAGTACCATATTTCATATTTACAGGTTCGTATTCACAGGTACAAGGTCAAAACTTTTACGCAACATATTTTTTATTTGGAAAATGCAACTGTCCAGCAGGCCTGAAGGGGCAAAAACAAACAATGAAAAAAATAAGGTATTTACAACGAAATTTAATGATCTCGAAATTATAACTGACAAGTTGTCTGTAATTAAGTTCTGCAAAGTAGAAGGAAGTTTATTGTTTTTTTATCTATTTCAATACATTAAACCAATTGTAAACCATGATTCTGCTGCTTTGGAGTAGGTAGGTTTATTTAAAATGTGGGGTGAAGCATGGGTGGAGTGGATTTTTTATTTTTTCTTGTGTTTGTTCGATCATTCTATGATCGGAAGAAAAATCCTTGAACTTTTATATAGTAATTTCAAAAAATTTCTAGAAGCTCAACTTGATTACTCCGTTAGCACCACGCTCCATTGTGGTTGCAAGATAAACTGTCTTTACGTTAAAATGTATCATTTGGAGTTCACATAGAAAAATTACAGCAGGACAGAAATTATGGGTATCACTAGATGAAACAACAGACATAGAACAGCAGTACATCGTCTGTTTCGTTTTTGGCATCATGGCAATTGGGGCGAAGAGTGAAAAATGTTATCTCGGAAACATAGAAATACTACAAAAAAGTCAACCATTCAACCATTGCTGCTTTTTTCAATGACACTCTTCAAAGTTTATGGCCGCAAAAAATACAATATGAAAATTTTCTATTAGTTTCTACAGCTGCAGCACCATGTGTGTGCACATCTATGCAAGCTTTACAATTTCTCCATCCTAAGATGGTTCAAGTGACTTGCAAAGCTCATGCGATGCTCAAAGCGGCTGGCTTAGTCGGAACACATTTTCCATTCGTAAATAAGCTCATCGCTTCGGGCATAAGCATATTTGCCAAAACTTCAAGCATTTTTGCCATATCTACAAACAAGAGGCACCTGATATTCCTTCGCCATCTTCACCAGTTCTTACAAGGTGGGGAACGTAGATTGATGCTGCGACCAACTCCTGCAATAACAATAAAAAAATCAATGAAATTATGACGAATCTAGACAAGTCACAGGCTGTTTGCAGTGAAGAATGTCAAGACGTAATGCAGAATGTTAAAGTTATCCCTAGTTTAATTTCATTTCCTCAACTTTTGCTATTTTGTCGACCAGTATCAAGAAACTCGAAGCTACGGTACTCGCTCATTCAGATTCAGATACATTCAGAACCTATGAACCCACCTCATTCCTTTCTTTCAGTGACTGAATGAATTAAGCATCTGTCTATAAAAACACTTATTCCCCGCCGTGGCACAGTGGTTAAGGGATCGGGCTCTTATGTTGGAGTCGCGGGTTCGTATCCCGGCGCTGGCGCGGAGATTTTCCCCGTTGGGTATAAGGGAAAGCTCAAGCACAATACCCCACTCAACCCAAGTGTCGGAAATGGGTACCGGCTTTACGGGGGAACCGTCATGGTGTCCTATATATAGGGTTAGTTTATAAGACATTTGAAAAACCAATGCTTATATCATATGTATCAGGCTTGATTGGAAATAAAGCATCCCAAAGATGCCGATGTTAACCTTTAAAATGTTAACCTTTATGTAATACGTCATTTCATAACTCTTAGCATATGAAAAAACAGAAGCCATACTGTTTTAATTAAGCAGTAGGAGACGTCCCAAATCCCCCAGGCTGAACGTTATCTGCATAATTCACAACTCCAAACCCAAAGTTACGCAAACGACATCGAGACAAATATCCACACCTTTTCGAATATGCCAGTTGTCGAGACCGAGAGGAAAATAGAGTGTAAATCTAAGTAGTCAATATTCAGTGTCAAACAATGAGATGCTATCTAATTACTTAGTAGCTTAGTGGCTGCATCTTGTGGACCATACCAGCCTGCTGTTATGAGTCTCGTTTGATGAGCACGACAATATCACTCTGAATGAGATTCTGCAACAAATTTTAGCAGGAGTACGCAATGTAAGCTGTACACTAATATGAGAAATGATGAAAGAAATGAAGAAATGAGAAAGAAAGAAATGTTGCCTTGCTTCAATCACCACTTCAACACAAGATTGACACTATTTGTTTTTATAGTATCAGTGTATAATAGGTGTAGAACTAAATCTCAAATCCTTTTATACGACTAAGAAAACGTTAACATTGCGCACAACATCAAATGCTAACTTACCACAAAATTTTTAATTTGTCAGGCTGTCTAGTGTCTGCGGACAAAAATATTTCACAAGGTTTTTTCATGACAAACAAAATTCGGTACCCTCAATAGAAATGACTTAATGAGTATAAAAACAAAATACCTGTCACCAAGCTCAGCCAATCTTAAGATGGGAAAACGGTCTGAATATGTCTTGCATAAATGATAGCACACATGCTGATTCTAAATGATATGGCATAATCTCACAGCATCGCCCTCAGCGATAACCTGGAGGTAAAATTTCCAAAGAATTAGTGTTGTCTCTTCAGTGGGCCAAAAAACGAAAGCAGCTGGTGTTTGACTTCCAGTTTCAAAACCTTCATTCAACTTTACTGCATTTCAAAATTACTTTAACTCAACAAGCTTTATTTGAAAAGATTTTCTATAATTATCCGATTGATTCTGTGACTGAAATAAAGTACTCTCGTGAAATTCTGCTAGGTAGTAAATACAAAATACTTCTACCAATGGGACCGTCAACTCCTAATGAATAACTAAAAATTCCTAATCAAAGCTAGCGACTGTTCGTCTCGGAGTGACATTGGGGAGTGCATCCCCGATAACCTGAATGCAGACCTCAGTACTCTCATGAAAACATTATTTTATAACGCATACGTTGGTCTGCCACCGCACCTTCTTATTGCTTCTCAATTTATTGCATGATAAATGGCTGGGTGTAAATGTTTGTTACTCAATTCCATCGCACTTCCTCGTTCAAACAAGCAGCTTCACTTCGACACCGTCTTGTGAAAAGAACATGAAAGGAATTAAAGGGTGCAGACAACTCAAGTCACCTACGCTCGCTACTAAAACATGTAAAATTTAAGCCAATGTTTGTACAGAAGGTACGTTGAAGTAAGTTTGAAGGTCCCTGATCTTTTAGAAATTTGCCTTATATGGGTTTCTTTTCAATTTCTGGTTTTATGCTCTTCAGTATTCTACAATCACCAATGAAAGTTCTCCGATCTTCAGGTCACTTGTCATATTTGTTGGAGATCACCGATCTTCGGCTCGTTCTCTTGCCGGTGGTAGATTCCCTATCGCCCGGCCGTTGTCTTACATTAATTAAGTAGATGCCCTGTTGCCCGGCCGTTGCCTCACATTAGGTAGATCCTACTCTATATTGCCAGGCCGTTCCCTTATCTGCGGAAAATCTCCGATCCAGTGATCATAATCTCACCTGAAGAAGGTCGGTCATCACCTCAATCTTCTGTCATTCAGTCTCCTAAATGTGGAGGATCCTTACTTACTGTAATAGTCCTTATCATACTCCTGATAGTCGTTCCAATGCAAACAACTCGAATCAATACGTTGTTCATAACTATCAGATGAAAAACAGAATTGGTTAACTATGATTGATCGTTCCAATTACAATAGGGTTCACAATTTCGGTTGTTGCAGACCACAGTGACAGGATCAAATATCATCACCATTATATTCTTTGTCTACGTTTCCCCTTATTGTCTGTCAGTATAATTTTCTCCTTTACTTATTTCATTTCATTTCAGTTCCCTAAACTTGAAATTCTTTGTTCGGTTTCATTTCTTTACCCTATTGACGTTATGCAAACCAAACTAACCCGCCAAAAACCTCCCTCGAAATTATCTTGCTAGTTTTGATACTCTTAGGCCTAATAAATAACACTTTTCATGTCGACATTGATATGAGCTTTATTTTGTAGCGACGAAACTATGACAATGAAGACCTGTTATTTTACAGCACAACTGCTCGGATTTACTCTTAGGAATTTGAAATAACTCGAGAGATTTTTTCGGTGCCCTTCGCTGAATTCGACGAGATCCGTAATATTTCTTTCTTCAGAGAATTCTCCAGGTATTGAAAGAACTATCGTATGTTTTCTTACGCAAGTTTATTTACAAATTTTTAGCATAATTTAGGGCAGGAAGAAATAGGTGCAGATAGAAGGATAAGCTGACTCTTCATAAAACCATAGTTTTTCAAGTGCGAATGTTTCGTGTCTCTTACTTTAAAAATTAACGTTGAAATTATTATATTTTGTAGTAACGTAACTATGATACCGATGATCTGCATAATCGCAGCTTAATTTTTTACGTCTAACGACGTAGAATTCGTTCGATTCTGTTGAAAATCTTCCGCATTACTGATCGTGGCCTGGCCCTGTGGAAGAAGAAGCTCTCTTCCGATCGCCTGGCTTAGTGGCCAGAAAGATTTTTGAAGCCGTTGAATTTAGTTGTTTCTGTTCTTCGTTTTTCGTTTTGCAGCTGCAACTTTTCTTTTCGTTTTATTGTGTTCAAATTTGTATCTCTAAAATTAAGCATGTTCGAACCTCTTCCGGACCTACTCGAACATCAAACCGCATTAATTAATTAAACCTAAATCGGGACGCTTTTGCGTTTACCCATTAAACTAACTTAAACCTAAACTTAACTTACTGCTTGGGCAGCATGTCGCCCTTTAAATAGTGGGTCCGGTACCTTTAACTATTTTCTCTTTATTAAATAAGCGGTTTTTCCGCCCATTGAATTCCTTGACCAGGCTCTTGCAGCCTCTTGAATAGGGATTTAATATTCAAGGTAATTAATATTTTCTTTAAATCTACCTGAGATATATGTAGATGAAATTTTGAAACCATAAAGCTGCGAAATATTATTCAGTTACTATAATCAGTGATTTATAGCCAGACTTCTTAAAAGTCCTGTGTCTCCTTGTTCAGAACGACTCTGTGCTTCCTTTCGGAGAACCGTATTGCTGGCCAGTGGTGGTCTTATTGGACGAGCTGCTGTCCTTCCATTTGTCGTCTTGTACTCTGAAGAGTCACGTTTCGTAAACCTCGCGTTGAGGAGCTTCGCGTTCTTGCTGTTTAGAGGAGCTTTGATTAAACTGCTACAGAGGAAGCTGTAAACTTCGGAATCCGCTGGAATCCTCAGGATGCCCCTAACTTGAGTGCGGTTACTGTATTTTCTCTTTTGGAGAAGCAACTCGTTGTTGTT
>CM059563.1:63801523-64009806 GCA_030386875.1 Morinoia aosen
ACCCCCTCCCACACTCCCTCCTCCCACACTCCCCCCTCCCCACACTCCCCCTCCCACACTCCCCCTCCCACACTCCCCCTGCCCACACTCCCCCCTCCCACACTCCCCCCCTGCCACACTCCCCCTCCCACACTCCCCCTGCCACACTCCCCCCTGCCACACTCCCCCTGCCACACTCCCCCTGCCACACTCCCCTGCCACACTCCCCCTGCCACACTCCCCCTGCCACACTCCCCCCTCCCACACTCCCCCTCCCACACTCCCCCTCCCACACTCCCCCTGCCACACTCCCCCTCCCACACTCCCCCTCCCACTCCCCCTGCCACACTCCCCCCTCCCACACTCCCCCTGCCACACTCCCCCTGCCACACTCCCCCTCCACACTCCCCCTCCCACACTCCCCCTCCCACACTCCCCCTCGCCACACTCCCCCTGCCACACTCCCCCTCCCACACTCCCCCCTCCCACACTCCCCCTGCCACACTCCCCCTCCCACACTCCCCCTCCCACACTCCCCCTGCCACACTCCCCCTCCCACACTCCCCCTCCCACACTCCCCCTGCCACACTCCCCCCCCTCCCCTCCACACTCCCCCCTCCCACACTCCCCCTGCCACACTCCCCCTCCCACACTCCCCCTCCCACACTCCCCCTGCCACACTCCCCCTCCCACACTCCCTCCCTCTCCCACACTCCCCCTGCCACACTCCCCCCTCCCACACTCCCCCTCCCACACTCCCCCTGCCACACTCCCCCCTCCCACACTCCCCCCTCCCACACTCCCCCTGCCACACTCCCCCTCCCACACTCCCCCTCCCACACTCCCCCTGCCACACTCCCCCTCCCACACTCCCCCTCCACACTCCCCCTGCCACACTCCCCCTCCCACACTCCCCCTCCCACAACTCCCCCTCCCACACTCCCCCTGCCACACTCCCCCCTGCCCACACTCCCCCTCCCACACTCCCCCTCACTCCCACCCACTCCCCTGCCACACTCCCCCTCCCACACTCCCCCTCCCACACTCCCCCTGCCACACTCCCCCTCCCACACTCCCCCTGCCACACTCCCCCTGCCACACTCCCCCTCCCACACTCCCCCTCCCACACTCCCCCTCCACACCCCCTGCCACACTCCCCCTCCCACACTCCCCCTCCCACACTCCCCCTGCCACACTCCCCCTCCCACACTCCCCCTCCCCACACTCCCCCTGCCACACTCCCCCCTCCCACACTCCCCCTCACACACTCCCCCTGCCACACTCCCCCTGCCACACTCCCCCCTCCCACACTCCCCCTCCCACACTCCCCCTCCCACACTCCTCCTCCCACACTCCCCCTCCCACACTCCCCTCCCACCTCTCACACTCCCCCCTCCCACACTCCTCCTCCCACACTCCTCCTCCCACACTCCTCCTCCCACACTCCTCCTCCCACACTCCCTCTCCCACACTCCCCCTCCCACTCTCCCCTGCCACACTCCCCCTCCCACACTCCCCCTCCCACACTCCCCCTCCCACACTACCCCTGCCACATACTCCCCCTCCCACACGTCCTCCTCCCACACTCCCCCTCCCACACTCCCCCCTCCCACACTCCCCCTCCCCACTCTCCCCTGCCACACTCCCCCTGCCACACTCCCCCTCCCACACTCCCCCTCCCACACTCCCCCTCCCACACTCCCCCTCCCACACTCCCCCTGCCACATACTCCCCCTCCCACACTCCCCCTCCCACACTCACCCTCCCACACTCCCCCCTCCCACACTCCCCCTGCCACATACTCCCCCTCCCACACTCCCCCTCCCACACTCCCCCTCCCACGCTCCCCCTCCCACACTCCCCTGCCACACTCCCCCTGCCACACTCCCCCTCCCACACTCCCCCTCCCACACTCCCCCTCTCACACTCCCCCTCTTACACTCCCCCTCCCACACTCCCCCTCCCACACTCCCCCCTCCCACACTCCCCCCTCCCACACTTCCCCTCCCACACTCCCCCTCCACACTCCCCCTGCTACACTCCCCCTGCCACACTCCCCCCTGCCACACTCCCCCCTCCCACACTCCCCCTCCCACACTCCCCCTCCCACACTCCCCCTCCCACACTCCCCCTCCCACACTCCCCCTCCCACACTCCCCCTCCCACACTCCCCCTCCCACACTCCCCCTCCCACACTCCCCCTCCCACACTCCCCCCTCCCACACTCCCCCTGCCACACTCCCCCTCCCACACTCCTCCTGCCACACTCCCCCTGCCACACTCCCCCTCCCACACTCCCCCCTCCGACACTCCCACTCCCACTCCCACACTCCCCCTCCCACACTCCCCCTGCCACACTCCCCCTCCCACACTCCCCCTGCCACACTCCCCCTCCGACACTCCCACTCCCACACTCCCCCTCCCACACTCCCCCTCCCACACTCCCCCTCCCACACTCCCCTTCCCACTCTCCCCTCCCACACTCCCCCTCCCACTCTCCCCCTCCCACACTCCCCCCTCCCACACTCCCCCTCCCACACTCCCCCTGCCACACTCCCCCTGCCACACTCCCCCTCCCACACTCCCCCTCCCACACTCCCCCTCCCACACTCCCCCTGCCACACTCCCCCTCCGACACTCCCACTCCCACACTCCCCCTCCCACACTCCCCCTGCCACACTCCCCCTGCCACACTCCCCCTGCCACACTCCCCCTGCCACACTCCCCCTCCCACACTCCCCCTCCCACACTCCCCCTCCCAAACTCCCCCTCCCACACTCCCCCTGCCACACTCCCCCTCCGACACTCCCACTCCCACACTCCCCCTCCCACACTCCCCTTCCCACTCTCCCCTCCCACACTCCCCCTCCCACTCTCCCCCTCCCACACTCCCCCTCCCACACTCCTCCTCCCACACTCCTCCTCCCACACTCCCCCTCCCACACTCCCCCTCCCACACTCCCCCTCCCACTCTCACCTGCCACACTCCCCCTCCCACACTCCCCCTCCCACACTCCCCCTCCCACACTCCCCCTCCCACACTCTCCCTCCCACACTCCCCCTCCCACACTCCTCCACCCACACTCCCCCTCCCACATTCCCCCTCCCACACTCCCCCTCCATAACCCCCCTCTCACACTCCCCCTCCCACGCTCCTCCTCCCACACTCCCCCTCCCACACTCCCACTCCCACACTCCCCCTCCCACATTCCCCCTCCCACACTCCCCCTCCCACACCCCCATGCACTCTTGAAACACTGCCTCCCCCGACTCCCCCACTAGAAAGAAGCACACCTCGCGGCTGTGGAGGGAAGCCCCTTACCCTTGCATCTGCCCTCACCCCACCATCAGCCCCTCACCCTTCCATTTGCCCCTCACCCCTCCATCTGCCCATCACCCTTCCATCTGCCCCTCACCCTTCCATCTGCCCCTCACCCTTCCATCTGCCCCTCACCCTTCCATCTGCCCTCACCTCTCCATCTGCCCTCTCCCCTCCATCTGCCCTCACCCTTTCATCTGCCCATCACACTTCCATCTGCTCCTCACATGTCCATCTGCCCTCCCCCTTGCATCTGCCCCTCACCCTTCCATCTGCCCTCACCCTTTCATCTGCCCCTCACCCTTCCATCTGCCCCTCACCCTTTCATCTACCCCACACCCTTCCATCTGCCCCTCACCGGCCCTTCCATCTGCCCCTCACCCTTCCATCTGCCCTCACCCTTCCATCTGCCCTCACCCCTCCATCTGCCCTCACCCTTTCATCTGCCCCTCACCCTTCCATCTCCCCTCACCCTTTCATCTGCCCTCACCCTTCCATCTGCCCCTCACCCTTTTATCTGCCCCTCACCCCTCCATCTGCCCCTCACCCTTTCATCTGCCCCTCACCCTTCCATCTGCCCCTCACCCCCCTATCTGCCCTCACCCCTTCATCTGCCCCTCACCCTTCCATCTGCCCTCACCCTTCCATCTGCCCTCACCCCTCACCATTCCCTCAGCCCTCACCGCTCACCCTTCCCTCAGCCCTCACTTTTCGCTCTTCCCTCAGCCCTCACCCCTCACCCTTCCCTCAGCCCTCACTCCTCACCCTTCCCTCAGCCCTCACCCCTTACCCTTCCCTCAGCGCTCACCCCTCACCCTTCCCTCAGCCCTCCTTCCTCAACCTTCCCTCAGCCCTCACTCCTCACCCTTCCCTCAGCCCTCACCCCTCACCCTTCCCTCAGCCCTCACCCCTCACCCTTCCCTCAGCCCTCACCCCACACCCTTCCCTCAGCCCTCACCCCTCACCCTTCCCTCAGCTCTTACCCCTCACTCTTCCCTCAGCCCTCACCCCTCACCCTTCCCTCAGCCCTCACCCCTCACCCTTCCCTCAGCTCTCACTCCTCACCCTTCCCTCAGCCCTCACCCCTCACCCTTCCCTCAGCCCTCACCCCTCACCCTTCCCTCAGCCCTCACCCCTCACCCTTCCCTCAGCCCTCACCCCTCACCCTTCCCTCAGCCCTCACCCCTCACCCATCCCTCAGCTCTAACCCCTCACCCTTCCCTCAGCCCTCAGCCCTCACTCCTCACCCTCACCCTTGACCCTTCCCTCAGCCCATCACCACTCCATCAGCCACTCACCCCTCCATCAGCCCATCACCACTCCATCAGCCACTCACCCCTCCATCGGCTCCTAACCCCTCCATCAGCCACTCACCCCTCCATCAGACACTCACCCCTCCATCAGCCCCTCATCCTTTAATCAGCTCCTCACCCTTCAATCAGCCCCTCACCCCTCCATCAGCTTCTCACCCCTTCCATCAGCCCCTCACTTTTCACTCAGCCCCTCATTCCTCACTCAGTCCCTCAGTCCACCATCAGCCCCTAACCCCTCACTCAGCCCCTCACCCCTCACTCAGCCCCTCGCCCCTTACATCAGCTCCTCACCTCTCCATCAGCCCCTCACCCTTCACTCAGCCCTTCCCCCCCCACTCAGCCCCTCAACCCTCACTCAGCCCCTCGCCCGTCACTCAGCCCCTCACTCCTCACTCAGCCCCTCGCCCGTCACTCAGCCCCTCACCCCTCACTCAGCCCCTCACCCCTCACCCCTCCTTCAGCACCTCACCCCCACACCCCCACATCACCTCGTCCCGCGATCAATATGGCGGATGTTGCCATGGCAACCGCTGGCTTAAAGGAGCACTCGTGAGCTGTGCGCTCCAGTCTCCATACAGCTGCTCCAGTCTCCATACAGCTGCTCCAGTCTCCATACAGCTGCTCCAGTCTCCATACAGCTGCTCCAGTCTCCATACAGCTGCTCCAGTCTTCATGCAGCTGCTCCAGTCTCCATACAGCTGCTCCAGTCTACATACAGCTGCTCCAGTCTACATACAGCTGCTGCAGTCTCCATGCAGCTGCTCCAGTCTTCATGCAGATGCTCCAGTCTCCATGCAGATGCTCCAGTCTCCATGCAGATGCTCAAAACTCCATACAGCTGCTCCAGACTCCATACAGCTGCTCCAGACTCCATACAGTTGCTCCAGACTCCATACAGCTGCTCCAGACTCCATACAGCTGCTCCAGACTCCATACAGCTGCTCCAGACTCCATACAGCTGCTCCAGACTCCATACAGCTGCTCCAGACTCCATACAGCTGCTCCAGACTCCATACAGTTGCTCCAGACTCCATACAGCTGCTCCAGACTCGATACAGCTGCTCCAGACTCCATACAGCTGCTCCAGACTCCATACAGCTGCTCCAGACTCCATACAGCTGCTCCAGACTCCATACAGCTGCTCCAGACTCCATACAGCTGCTCCAGACTCCATACAACTGCTCCAGACTCCATACAACCCGTTATCTTGCGTCTATACAACAGCTGCAGCCGCTGTACAAACTGGAAAAGTACCTACGAAATTGTTACGTTAGGCCTCCTATCTTTCATTGTATCATATATACCTGATGATCCACATGCTGTGCTGTGCGTGTGCAGTGTGTTACGTTAGGCCTCCTATCTTTCATTGTATCATATATACCTAATGATCCACATGCTGTGCTGTGCGTGTGCAGTGTGTTACGTTAGGCCTCCTATCTTTCATTGTATCATATATACCTAATGATCCACATGCTGTGCTGTGCGTGTGCAGTGTGTTACGTTAGGCCTCCTATCTTTCATTGTATCATATATACCTAATGATCCACATGCTGTGCTGTGCGTGTGCAGTGTGTTACGTTAGGCCTCCTATCTTTCATTGTATCATATATACCTGATGATCCACATGCTGTGCTGTGCGTGTGCAGTGTGTTACGTTAGGCCTCCTATCTTTCATTGTATCATATATACCTAATGATCCACATGCTGTGCTGTGCGTGTGCAGTGTGTTACGTTAGGCCTCCTATCTTTCATTGTATCATATATACCTAATGATCCACATGCTGTGCTGTGCGTGTGCAGTGTGTTACGTTAGGCCTCCTATCTTTCATTGTATCATATATACCTGATGATCCACATGCTGTGCTGTGCGTGTGCAGTGTGTTACGTTAGGCCTCCTATCTTTCATTGTATCATATATACCTAATGATCCACATGCTGTGCTGTGCGTGTGCAGTGTGTTACGTTAGGCCTCCTATCTTTCATTGTATCATATATACCTGATGATCCACATGCTGTGCTGTGCGTGTGCAGTGTGTTACGTTAGGCCTCCTATCTTTCATTGTATCATATATACCTGATGATCCACATGCTGTGCTGTGCGTGTGCAGTGTGTTACGTTAGGCCTCCTATCTTTCATTGTATCATATATACCTAATGATCCACATGCTGTGCTGTGCGTGTGCAGTGTGTTACGTTAGGCCTCCTATCTTTCATTGTATCATATATACCTAATGATCCACATGCTGTGCTGTGCGTGTGCAGTGTGTTACGTTAGGCCTCCTATCTTTCATTGTATCATATATACCTAATGATCCACATGCTGTGCTGTGCGTGTGCAGTGTGTTACGTTAGGCCTCCTATCTTTCATTGTATCATATATACCTGATGATCCACATGCTGTGCTGTGCGTGTGCAGTGTGTTACGTTAGGCCTCCTATCTTTCATTGTATCATATATACCTAATGATCCACATGCTGTGCTGTGCGTGTGCAGTGTGATTGCTTGTGTGCGAATCTTTACGTACATGTGTGTTTGTGAGTGTGCAGTTCGAGTATATTTGTGTGTATATGCCTCTCCTAAAATGTTTTTGTCGGAAAATGTGAGGTCCCGAGCTGAGGGTTAGGTAGGCCTTCTTTTTGCTGAAATGAAATATTCTTATGAGAATGACTGCCTTTTTTCGGTTCACTTCTGTCCTGTTTTTCAGCTCCTCTGACTCTTTCTTCAAATTTCATCTTCTTTCATGTACTTCTTTCTCAACTTACTGTTTCTATGCGCCGGGATTCCTTGCTGGAGCACCCTATGTGCATAGGTTTCACGTTCTCGTAACTCCATACTAAATGGTGCCTTCATCTTTCCTCTCTTTGACCCTCTTTGTTGTGGTAAGGGAGGCTAAAACTTGTACATAATCATGACAACACCATTTAGGTACTTTGACTTTCCTTGTATTTCTATCAATGCGGCAAATGTCATAGTTAACATTGTACGGCAATCCTCTCCCCTCAGGGGGACACAACTATTGTGTCTATTGGAATCAGCGCTCCAAGAGGGACTATGTGAGGGCCTGAGCTGAGGGTTAGGTAGGCTTCCTTTTTGTTGTAATAAAATAGGCTTTAGTTTTGTACGGACCATCATTCTTCGGTTCACTGCTGTCCTGTTTTTCAGCACCTACTACTTTCTTCTTCAACTTTTTCTTGTTTCATGAACTTCTTTCCTAGCTAACTGTTTCTATGCACCTTGTGTATAGATTCCGCGTTCCCTCAACTCCAAACTAAATGGTTCCTTCATGCTTTTTCTCTTGGTACATCTTTGTCGTGGTAAAGGGAGGCTAACACTTCCTTATATAATAATAATGATAATAATAACAACAATCCCTCTCATGTCTTTGTCTCCACTGAACTATTTTGTGCCAGTACTATCAGCGTGGGAAGAATCATGAATTTGTGTTACGGTAAAGTATTTCCTTCTCTCCAAGCTCATCATTTGGCACACCACTTGGTACGTAAGAATAAAAAGTTATCCCGAATGTCGACCTTGTAGTCCTTGACGCAGAATAAACCAAATCCGCCCATTCTACTTTGAACATCTACCCCTCGTATCACTAGTGCCTAAGTTCGAGTGCTCATACTGCAATGTAAGTGCGCACTAACGATGTCCCTCGTATCACTAGTGCCTAAGTTCGTGTGCTCTTATTGCAATGTAAGTGCGCACTGACGATGTCCCTCGTATCACTAGTCCCTAAGTTCGTGTGCTCATATTGCAATGTAAGTGCGCACTAACGATGTCCCTCGTATCACTAGTCCCTAAGTTCGTGTGCTCATATTGCAATGTAAGTGCGCACTAACGATGTCCCTCGTAACACTAGTCCCTAAGTTCGTGTGCTCTTATTGCAATGTAAGTGCGCACTAACGATGTCCCTCGTATCACTAGTCCCTAAGTTCGTGTGCTCATATTGCAATGTAAGTGCGCACTAACGATGTCCCTCGTATCACTAGTCCCTAAGTTCGTGTGCTCATATTGCAATGTAAGTGCGCACTAACGATGTCCCTCGTATCACTAGTCCCTAAGTTCGTGTGCTCTTATTGCAATGTAAGTGCGCACTAACGATGTCCCTCGTATCACTAGTCCCTAAGTTCGTGTGCTCTTATTGCAATGTAAGTGCGCACTAACGATGTCCCTCGTATCACTAGTCCCTAAGTTCGTGTGCTCATATTGCAATGTAAGTGCGCACTAACGAGAGTGTTCATAACAAAGCTTCGCTAGGAATATGTTTCCTAAGTTACTCCTATTGATAAAATTTGTCTACATCAGTTTACGAAGGGAATGGAACGCATTTTGTTCATGTATCAACAAAGGATCTGGTAAGACATTTTTAATAACCAATGATGGACATTTAATACTGGAAATACTATACTATTCTTTAATATTTAATACTATAGTGGAAATAAACTCTATATTCTTTCTTCGTTTTCTTTTTTTCTTTATTTTCGTTTATTTTTTCGTTTTTCTTTTTCGTTTTTTCGTTTTTTTCTTGTTTTCGTTTTTTATTTTGTTCATTTCTATAGCTGCTCCATTCCCCACACAGCTGACACTCTGGCGAGACTGCTGACGCTGTGACTGTCTCGGGTGTGTGACGGACGCCAGCTGTTGTGTGTACTGTGTGTGTGTGTTGGTGTTTGAGAGTGTGTAGTTGTACTAGGTGTCAGCCAGCGATATGAGGGGACACACCGGAGTGTCAGCCAGCAATATGAGGGGACACACCGGAGTGTCAGCCAGCGATATGAGGGGACACACCGGAGTGTCAGCCAGCAATATGAGGGGACACACCGGAGTGTCAGCCAGCGATATGAGGGGACACACCGGAGTGTCAGCCAGCGATATGAGGGGACACACCGGAGTGTCAGCCAGCGATATTAGGGGACA
Source organism: Morinoia aosen (assembly GCA_030386875.1). Taxonomy (NCBI): domain Eukaryota; kingdom Metazoa; phylum Arthropoda; class Malacostraca; order Amphipoda; family Talitridae; genus Morinoia; species Morinoia aosen. Next base: position 63,811,055 of record CM059563.1, read on the forward strand.
CACCGGAGTGTCAGCCAGCGATATGAGGATACACACCGGAGTGTCAGCCAGCGATATGAGGGGACACATCGGAGTGTCAGCCAGCGATATGAGGGGACACACCGGAGTGTCAGCCAGCGATATGAGGGGACACACCGGGGTGTCAGCCAGCGATATGAGGGGACACACCGGAGTGTCAGCCAGCGATATGAGGGGTCACACCGGAGTGTCAGACCGAGACTGTAATGCAAATAAATATAAGCAGACAGTCCATAAAGTCATTAAACAACTTAAAATAACTGTAGCTTTGAACCTATACGTGATGGAAACTATTTCCATATGCTATCAAAATAAATAAAGTACCTAGTTTACGCGTGGTTAGTTGATATTTCATCTAAAAATATTTTGAACAATATCACAGGCTTTGAATCGTGTCCATCAAAACAACGTGCCACGCTTGGCTTCAACGAATGACGATGTCCGTCTTCTTGGCCGCCGCGTTGCCCAGATTCGATTCCTCGGGATTATTTTGTACGGTGGCGAGTGGAAGGAAGAGCGTACGCAGCAAGGCCTCGTACATTGGGGACTTGGAAGGTGGAATACGGTGTACGGTGGCGAGTGGAAGGAAGAGCGTACGCAGCAAGACCTCGTACATTGGGGACTTGGAAGGTGGAATACGGTGTACGGTGGCGAGTGGAAGGAAGAGCGTACGCAGCAAGGCCTCGTACATTGGGGGTCTTGGAAGGTGGAATACGGTGTACGGTGGCGAGTGGAAGGAAGAGCGTACGCAGCAAGACCTCGTACATTGGGGACTTGGAAGGTGGAATACGGTGTACGGTGGCGAGTGGAAGGAAGAGCGTACGCAGCAAGACCTCGTACATTGGGGACTTGGAAGGTGGAATACGGTGTACGGTGGCGTGTGGAAGGAAGAGCGTACGCAGCAAGGCCTCGTGCATTGGGGACTTGGAAGGTGGAATACGGTGTACGGTGGCGTGTGGAAGGAAGAGCGTACGCAGCAAGGCCTCGTGCATTGGGGACTTGGAAGGTGGAATACTGTGTACGGTGGCGAGTGGAAGGAAGAGCGTACGCAGCAAGGCCTCGTACATTGGGGACTTGGAAGGTGGAATACGGTGTACGGTGGCGAGTGGAAGGAAGAGCGTACGCAGCAAGGCCTCGTACATTGGGGACTTGGAAGGTGGAATACTGTGTACGGTGGCGTGTGGAAGGAAGAGCGTACGCAGCAAGGCCTCGTGCATTGGGGACTTGGAAGGTGGAATACTGTGTACGGTGGCGAGTGGAAGGAAGAGCGTACGCAGCAAGGCCTCGTACATTGGGGACTTGGAAGGTGGACTACGGTGTACGGTGGCGAGTGGAAGGAAGAGCGTACGCAGCAAGGCCTCGTACATTGGGGGTCTTGGAAGGTGGAATACGGTGTACGGTGGCGAGTGGAAGGAAGAGCGTACGCAGCAAGGCCTCGTACATTGGGGACTTGGAAGGTGGAATACTGTGTACGGTGGCGTGTGGAAGGAAGAGCGTACGCAGCAAGGCCTCGTGCATTGGGGACTTGGAAGGTGGAATACTGTGTACGGTGGCGAGTGGAAGGAAGAGCGTACGCAGCAAGGCCTCGTACATTGGGGACTTGGAAGGTGGACTACGGTGTACGGTGGCGAGTGGAAGGAAGAGCGTACGCAGCAAGGCCTCGTACATTGGGGGTCTTGGAAGGTGGAATACGGTGTACGGTGGCGAGTGGAAGGAAGAGCGTACGCAGCAAGGCCTCGTACATTGGGGACTTGGAAGGTGGTACACCTGCTCTGCTCTCTGACGTTACTGATGACCGGCTGGTGAGTGTTGCGGATGGACTTACATAGCGTGTTACCTTGTGCATAGCGAATGTGTGTTGTGTGTGTGTTGTGTTGTGTGTGTGTGTTGTGAGGTGTTGTGTGTTGTGTTGTGTGTGTGTGTTGTATGTGTGTTGTGTGTGTGCTGTGTGTGTGCTGTGTGTGTGTTGTGTTGTGTGTGTGTGTGCGTTGTGTGTGTGTTGTGTGTTGTGTTGTGTGTGTGTTGTGTGTGTGTTGTGTGTATGTTGTGAGGTGTTGTGTGTGTGCGTTGTGTGTGTGTTGTGTGTGTGTTGTGTGTGTGTTGTGTGTGTGTTGTGTGTGTGTTGTGTGTGTGTTGTGTGTGTGTTGTGTGTGTGTTGTGTGTGTGTTGTGTGTGTGTTGTGTGTGTGTTGTGTGTATGTTGTGAGGTGTTGTGTGTTGTGTTGTGTGTGTGTTGTGTGTGTGTTGTGTGTGTGCTGTGTGTGTTGTGTGTGTGTTGTGTGTGTGCTGTGTGTGTGTTGTGTTGTGTGTGTGTTGTGTTGTGTGTGCGTTGTGTGGTGTTGTATGTTGTGTTGTGTGTGTATTGTGTGTGTGTTGTGTGTGTGTTGTGTTGTGTGTTGTGTTGTGTGTTGTGTTGTGTTTTTGTTGTGTGTGTGTTGTGTGTGTGTTGTGTGTGTGCCATGCGTGTGTACCATGCGTGTGTACCATGCGTGAGCACCATGCGTGTACACCATGCGTGTGCACCATGCGTGTGCACCATGCGTGTGCACCATGCGTGTGCACCATGCGTGTGCACCATGCGTGTGTACCATGTGTGTGTACCATGCGTGTTTACCATGCGTGTGTACCATGCGTGTGTACCATGTGTGTGTACCATGTGTGTGTACCATGCGTGTTTACCATGCGTGTGTACCATGTGTGTGTACCAAGCGTGTGTACCATGCGTGTGTACCATGCGTGTGTACCATGCGTGTGTATCATGCGTGTGTACCATGTGTGTGTACCATGCGTGTGTGCCATGCGTGTGCACCATGCGTGTGCACCATGCGTGTGCACCATGCGTGTGTACCATGTGTGTGTACCATGCGTGTGTACCATGCGTGTGTACCATGCGTGTGTACCATTCGTGTGTACCATGTGTGTGTACCATGAGTGTGTACCATGTGTGTGTACCATGTGTGTGTACCATGTGTGTGTACCATGTGTGTGTACCATGCGTGTGTACCATGCGTGTGTACCATGCGTGTGTACCATGTGTGTGTACCATGCGTGTGTACCATGCGTGTGTACCATGCGTGTGTACCATGCGTGTGTACCATGCGTGTGTACCATGCGTGTGTACCATGCGTGTGTACCATGCGCGTGTACCATGTGTGTGTATCATGCGTGTGTACCATGCGTGTGTGCCATGTGTGTGTACCATGTGTGTGTACCATGCGTGTGTATCATGCGTGTGTACCATGCGTGTCTACCATGCGTGTGTACCGTGCGTGTGTACCGTGCGTGTGTACCATGTGTGTGTGTACCATGGGTGTGTGTACCATGGGTGTGTGTACCATGCGTGTGTACCATGTGTGTGTACCATGTGTGTGTGTACCATGTGTGTGTGTACCATGTGTGTGTGTACATGTGTGTGTGTACAATGTGTGTGTGTACCATGTGTGTGTACCATGTGTGTGTGTACCATGTGTGTGTGTAGCATGTGTGTGTGTACCATGTGTGTGTACCATGTTTGTGTGTGTACCATATGTGTGTGTACCATGCGTGTGTGTACCATGTGTGTGTGTACCATGTGTGTGTGTACCATGTGTGTGTGTGTACCATGTGTGTGTGTACCATGTGTGTGTACCATGTGTGTGTACCATGTGTGTGTGTACCATGTGTGTGTGTACCATGTGTGTGTGTACCATGTGTGTGTGTACCATGTGTGTGTGTACCATGTGTGTGTGTACCATGTGTGTGTGTACCATGTGTGTGTGTACCATGTGTGTGTGTACCATGTGTGTGTGTACTATGTGTGTGTGTACCATGTGTGTGTGTACCATGTGTGTGTGTACCATGTGTGTGTGTACCATGTGTGTGTGTACCATGTGTGTGTGTGTATCATGTGTGTGTGTGTACCATGTGTGTGTGTACCATGTGTGTGTGTACCATGTGTGTGTGTACCATGTGTGTGTGTACCATGTGTGTGTGTGTACCATGTGTGTGTGTACCATGTGTGTGTGTGTACCATGTGTGTGTGTACCATGTGTGTGTGTACCATGTGTGTGTGTACCATGTGTGTGTGTACCATGTGTGTGTGTACCATGTGTGTGTGTACCATGTGTGTGTGTGTACCATGTGTGTGTGTACCATGTGTGTGTGAACATGTGTGTGTGTGTACCATGTGTGTGTGTGTACCATGTGTGTGTGTACCATGTGTGTGTGTACCATGCGTGTGTACCATGCGTGTGTACCATACATCTGCACTCACACAACACAAAACGTGGATAGAACACCACGGCAGAGTTCATACATTCAACAAAATAGACCTAAAATACCGTTGTGATATTTTCCATTGAACTCGTTGCACAAAATAATCATTCGACGCTCCAGACGCTCGGAGGAGACCAATGTAGGCAGTATTCTGTGGCATTGATTTGGGGCGACTGCAGTGTTGAATTGCGTCCTGCCTCTGATCAAGTGGACTCCACACATTCCCCGGACGTGTTAAACTCCGTCACGTGTTGCAGGAGGTTCATATGTGCGGTTGCTGCGGTGTCTGAGGTTGATGCGGATGCTGCGGTTGCTGCAGTTGATGCGGTTCATGCTGTGGCTGCGGTTGCTGCGGTTGCTGCGGTAGCTGCGGTGGCTGCGGTTGCTGCGGTTGCTGCGGTTGCTGTAGTTGCTGCGGTTGCTGCGGTAGCTGCGGTGGCTGCAGTGGCTGCAGTGGCTGCGGTTGCTGTGGTTGCTGCGGTTGCTGCGGTTGCTGCGGTTGCTGCGGTTGCTGCGGTAGCTGCGGTTGCTGCGGTTGCTGCGGTTAGGTTGTGTGTAGCAGAATTGAAAAACCGACTGCAGTTCTCAAATCTATTCTCATCTTTTCTAAAACCTGAGACAATACGATATTAATATGATATAAATATATTTGAACCATAATATTCAGTCCCGTACGCTTTAATTAACTTCGAAAACGGACGGAAAATAACCGACACGGTGTACACGCACACATGTGCGTGAATGAGCATGTACGCGCGTCACATTGCATGTGTCAAAAATACGATTGGACTTTCCTGCAGGACAACGACCCTAAACTCACGGTAAATAATTCCCCCCCTCTTACCCCCCCCCTTCACTTCAACCCCCCCCCCCCCATTCCCTGGAGGTGCCAAAGCGGCACAAAATCGATGCAGTCCGCGTGGACCCGAACTGAGGGAACCAAATCTCGCTGCGTCCCGAGGAGAAGAAACACAGCGCTGCGAGGGAGGCCGTATACATCACTTGGTATGTGGGAGGGATGAGTTGAGGTTTTGTTTACTTAATGTAAAACGTGGAATACCTTTGGTTGGACACTTACATATACACCCCTCACTCCAGCAACCTTCACTCCAGCACCCCTCACTGCAGCATCCCTCACTCCAGCATCCCTCACTCCAGCATCCCTCACTCCAGCAAACCTCACTCCAGCATCCCTCACTACAGCATCCCTCACTACAGCATCCCTCACTACAGCATCCCTCACTCCAGCATTCCTCACTCCAGCATCCCTCACTCCAGCATCCCTCACTCCAGCAACCTTCACTCCAGCACCCCTCACTGCAGCATCCCTCACTCCAACATCCCTCACTCCAGCATCCCTCACTCCAGCAAACCTCACTCCAGCATCCCTCACTACAGCATCCCTCACTACAGCATCCCTCACTACAGCATCCCTCACTCCAGCATTCCTCACTCCAGCATCCCTCACTCCAGCATCCCTCACTCCAGCATCCCTCACTCCAGCATCCCTCACTCCAGCATCCCTCACTCCAGCATCCCTCACTCCAGCATCCCTCACTCCAGCATCCCTCACTCCAGCATCCCTCACTCCAGCATCCCTCACTCCAGCATCCTCCACTCCAGCACCCCTCACTCCATGCATCCTCCACTCCAGCATCACTCACTCCAGCATCCCTCATTCCAGCATCCCTCACTCCAGCACCTCTCACTCCAGCACCTCTCACTCCAGCACCCCTCACTCCAGCATACCTCACTCCAGCACCCCTCACTCCAGCATACCTCACTCCAGCACCCCTCACTCCAGCATCCCTCACTCCAGCATCCCTCACTCCAACATCTCTCACTATAGCACCCCTGACTCCAGCACCCCTCACTCCAGCACCCCTCACTCCAGCACCCCTCACTCCAGCATCCTTCACTCCAGCACCCCTCACTCCAGCATCCCTCACTCCAGCATCCCTCACTCCAACATCTCTCACTATGGCACCCCTGACTCCAGCACCCCTCACTCGAGCACCCCTCACTCCAGCACCCCTCACTCCAGCACCCCTCACTCCAGCACCCCTCACTCCACCATCCTTCACTCCAGCACCCCTCACTCCAGCATCCCTCACTCCAGCATCCCTCACTCCAACATCTCTCACTATAGCACCCCTGACTCCAGCACCCCTCACTCCAGCACCCCTCACTCCAGCACCCCTCACTCCAGCACCCCTCACTCCAGCACCCCTCACTCCAGCACCCCTCACTCCAGCACCCCTCACTCCAGCACCCCTCACTCCAGCACCCCTCACTCCAGCATCCTTCACTTCAGCATCCCTCACTCCAGCACCCCTCACTCCAGCACCCCTAACTCCAGCACCCCTAACTCCAGCTCCCATCACTCCAGCACCCCTCACTCCAGCACCCCTCACTCCAGCACCCCTCACTTCAGCATCCCTCACTCCAGCATCCCTCACTCCAGCACCCCTCACTCCAGCACCCCTCACTCCAGCATCCTTCACTCCAGCACCCCTCACTCCAGCATACCTCACTCCAGCATACCTCACTCCAGCACCCCTCACTCCAGCATACCTCACTCCAGCACCCCTCACTCCAGCATCCCTCACTCCAGCACCCCTCACTCCAGCATACCTCACTCCAGCACCCCTCACTCCAGCATACCTCACTCTAGCACCCCTCACTCCAGCATCCCTCACTCCAGCACCCCTCACTCCAGCACCCCTCACTCCAGCATCCTTCACTCCAGCATCCTTCACTCCAGCACCCCTCACTCCAGCATACCTCAATCCAGCACCCCTCACTCCAGCATCCCTCACTCCAGCATCCTTCACTCCAGGATCCCTCACTCCAGCATCCCTCACTCCAGCATCCCTCACTCCAGCACTCCTCACTCCAGCACCCTTCACTTCAGCACCCCTCACTCCAGCACCCCTCACTCCAGCACCCCTCACTCAAGCACCCATCACTCCAGCATCCCTCACTCCAGCATCCCTCACTCCAGCATCCCTTACTCCAGCATCCCTCTCTCCGGCATCCCTCACCCCGGAATCCCTCACCCCGGCATCCCTCACCCCGGCATCCCTCACTCCAGCACCCCTCACTCCAGCATCCCTCACTCCAGCATCCCTCACTCCAGCACCCCTCACTCCAGCACCCCTCACTCCAGCATCCCTCACTCCAGCATCCCTCACTCTAGCATCCCTCACTCCAGCACCCCTCACTCCAGCATCCCTCACTCCAGCACCCCTCACTCCAGCACCCCTCACTCCAGCATCCCTCACTCCAGCATCCCTCACTCCAGCATCCCTCACTCCAGCATCCCTCACTCTAGCATCCCTCACTCCAGCATCCCTCACTCCAGCATCCCTCTCTCCCGCATCCCTCACTCCAGCATCCCTCACTCCAGCATCCCTCACTCCAGCACCCCTCACTCCAGCACCCCTCACTCCAGCATCCTTCACTCCAGCATCCTTCACTCCAGCATCCTTCACTCCAGCATCCTTCACTCCAGCATCCTTCACTTCAGCATCCTTCACTCCAGCATCCTTCACTCCAGCATCCTTCACTCCAGCATCCCTCACTCCAGCATCCCTCATTCCAGCACCCCTCACTCCAGCATCCGTCACTCCAGCATCCCTCATTCCAGCATCCCTCACCCCGGCATCCCTCACCCCGGCATCCCTCACCCCGGCATCCCTCACCCCGGCATCCTTCACTCAGCGTCTCTCATTCCAGCACCCCTCACTTCAGCACCCCTCACTTCAGCACCCCTCATTTCAGCATCCCTCACTCCAGCATCCCTCACTCCAGCATCTCTCACTATAGCACCCCTCACTTCACCATCCCTCATTTCAGCATCCCTCACTTCAGCATCCCTCACTTCATCATCCCTCATTTCAGCATCCCTCACTTCAGCATCCCTCACTTCAGCATCCCTCACTTCAGCATCCCTCACTTCAGCATCCCTCACTACAGCATCTCTCACTCCAGCATCTCTCACCCCAGCATCCCTCACTCCAGCATCCCTCACCCCAGCATCCCACACTCCAGCATCCCTCACCCCAGCATCCCTCACCCCAGAATCACTCACCCCAGCATCCCTCACCCCAGCATCCCTCACCCCATAATCCCTCATCCCAGCATCCCTCACCCCTCACTTCAGCGGCTCTCACCCCTCACTCCAGCATCCCTCACTCCAGCATCCCTCACTCCAGCATCCCTCACTCCAGCACCCCTCACTTCTCACCCCAGCTTCCCTCACCTCTCACCCCAGCATCCCTCACCTCTCACTCCAGCATCCCTCACTTCTCACTCCATCGGCTCTCACCCGTCACTCCAGCATCCCTCACCCCTCACTCCAGCATCCCTCACTTCTCACTCCAGCGGCTCTCACCCCTCACTCCAGCATCCCTTACCCCTCACTCCAGCATCCCTCTTCCCTCGTCATCTCGAGGCCAAAATCGATGATTTCATCTCGAGTTTTTTGAGTTTCGTCGACCAATGGGGGACGAGAGCACGAGGGGCGCCGACCAATGGGAGAGCTCGACGCATCTCGGTTCGGTCTCCCAAATTCCAATGGTAGTTTGTCTTACAAATTGCCGGCAGCCAATGGCAGGCCGTTTTACATTTTCCTTGTTGACTTTCACCAATGACAACCAACAACGAAATTTCGGTAGCCAATCAGAATTGTTCTTCCATCTCAGTTTCGGAAATTCCGCCAATCGCCGGCCTCGCAAGGTAAATTTTGGACCAATGGCGGCGCGCGATAGATTTTTCATTAACCAATAGAGCGTCCGTACATTTAAATTTAAGGTAGCTAATAGGTACTACTGTTGGTGGTGCTGTTGGTGCTGTTGGTGCTGCTGTTGGTGCTGCTGTTGGTGCTGCTGTTGGTGCTGCTGTTGGTGCTGCTGTTGGTGGTGCTGTTGATGCTGCTGTTGGTGCTGCTGTTGGTGCTGCTGTTGGTGCTGCTGTTGGTGCTGCTGTTGGTGGTGCTGTTGGTGCTGCTGTTGGTGGTGCTGTTGGTGGTGCTGTTGGTGGTGCTGTTGGTGCTGCTGTTGGTGCTGCTGTTGGTGCTGCTGTTGGTACTGCTGTTGGTGCTGCTGTTGGTGCTGCTGTTGGTGCTGCTGTTGGTGCTGCTGTTGGTGCTGCTGTTGGTGCTGCTGTTGGCGGTGCTGTTGGTGCTGCTGTTGGTGGTGCTGTTGGTGCTGCTGTTGGTGGTGCTGTTGGTGGTGCTGTTGGTGCTGCTGTTGGTGCTGCTGTTGGTGCTGCTGTTGGTGCTGCTGTTGGTGCTGCTGTTGATGCTGCTGTTGGCGCTGCTGTTGGTGGTGCTGTTGGTGGTGCTGTTGGTGCTGCTGTTGGTGGTGCTGTTGGTGGTTCTGTTGGTGCTACTGTTGGTGCAGCTGTTGGTGGTGCTGTTGGTGCTGCTGTTGGTGCTGCTGTTGGTGCTGCTGTTGGTGCTGCTGTTGGTGCTGCTGTTGATGCTGCTGTTGGTGCTGCTGTTGGTGCTGCTGTTGGTGCTGCTGTTGGTGCTGCTGTTGGTGGTGCTGTTGGTGCTGCTGTTGGTACTGCTGTTGGTGCTGCTGTTGGTTCTGCTGTTGGTGCTGCTGTTGGTGGTGCTGTTGGTGGTGCTGTTGGTGCTGCTGTTGGTGGTGCTGTTGGTGCTGCTGTTGGTGCTGCTGTTGGTGGTGCTGTTGGTGCTGCTGTTGATGCTGCTGTTGATGCTGCTGTTGATGCTGCTGTTGGTGCTGCTGTTGGTGCTGCTGTTGGTGCTGCTGTTGGTGCTGCTGTTGGTGCAGCTGCTCAACATCCCAGTCAACATCTCAACATCAAACTAACTCAACATCCCAGTCAACATCTCAACATCAAACTAACTCAACATCCCAGTCAACATCTCAACATCAAACTAACTCAACATCCCAGTAAACATCTCAACATCAAACTAACTCAACATCCCAGTCAACATCTCAACATCAAACTAACTCAACATCCCAGTAAACATAACAACATCAAACTAACTCAACATCCCAGTCAACATCTCAACATCAAACTAACTCAACATCCCAGTCAACATAACAACATCAAACTAACTCAACATCCCAGTCAACATCTCAACATCAAACTAACTCAACATCCCAGTCAACATCTCAACATCAAACTAACTCAACATCCCAATCAACATCTCAACATCAAACTAACTCAACATCCCAGTAAACATCTCAACATCAAACTAACTCAACATCCCAGTCAACATAACAACATCAAACTAACTCAACATCCCAGTCAACATCTCAACATCAAACTAACTCAACATCCCAGTCAACATCTCAACATCAAACTAACTCAACATCTTAGTCAACATCTCAACATCAAACTAACTAGACACGCAAGTAAAATGAAACAAATCAAGACATTTAGAATTTGACCAGCCCTTTTCCATTCTTTCCTCAGTCGCCGTCCTCCCTGACACCTCGATGTGGTTCCTTTGAAGGATCATCCTTCTGATGTGCTATGTATCCTAGTGTATCGATGTAGGAGCGCTTAGATACTGAGTGAGAACTCCACATATTCCCCGGTGTAAGCCTTGAAGTCAATTGGATACTTTGACTGCGGCAGGTAGAGCTGAAGTTCTGTATTCAACTCGTAATTTAAGTCCATTGTAGTGAGCAATGTTGGAAATAGCGAGTAATGACTGCATCGTGCCTTCGTTTAGTTTGGATGTTGTATTTATGGAAATTGAGTTTGTGACCAGTGGTCGGTCAGTGGTATTATGGAATTGCCTCCTTGTACCACCGGCGGCGCACGTTCCATTCAAAGTGGTCAAATGAGTTTCAACGACGCGTGAGTCTGCGGCCACGCTTGCTTGAGTTCATTAATTCCTAAACGGGCCTAGGCACGTGGAATGACTAGTGTGATCGCGTATGTGTAACAGGTACAATAAAAACTTACGGCTGATTCAAGACTTTCTACTCAAACATGCGCATTGATCGGTCTGGATCCAAAAACTGGACTTATGAAAGAGAACAGATCATCTCGCCAGACAAAGCTGTCCGTTCTTGGAATTGCCCACACCCGTGTACAATCATTTATGTCCACACACAAGCACAAATGCAACATAAGTACACACTCTCATTAACGTCCACACACAAGTACCAGTACATTCATGGCAACCCAATATTTATATCCGTACAGTGTGGTCCCAGGACTGGAAAATTATGCAATAGAGTCAAAATAATCTATTTTTTTCACGCCATGCTACCGCTACAATCGTATGATTCATTATTGGTGAAACCATGAATATATCTCAAATAAACACGGTTTTTGATAACATCTACTTAATTTTGCATGTATAGCTTTTCTTTAAATACGTTCTGACTCGTAATTCAAAGTACTGGGGCCGACTCAGCGATGGTCAAGACGATTTCTGAACGCATTTGCTGTGGTAGCGGAGACAGCGTAATCTGGGAGCAGGCTCCGCATCATGACAATGTTAAATGGATAAATATTAGGGCCTGCGCAAGCTTTTTCTTAATAATTTCCGGTTGTTATTTCTAGTCCAGATGTTTTCCTCACTTTCGAAATGTTTTTCTGAAGCAACATCATTTAAGTTGAGGAGATGTTTGCAGTACTCCATTGATTGACCTCGCCATCTTCTTTGTTCTGGCTTTTCAACCAGGGTGATGACTTCGGTCTGAGCCACGGTAAAGAAAACAAAGCAGAGTCATTAATATGGGGGAAAATACACCTCCTAGTGTTCGGCTAGCCAATTGAAAGGCTACATTTCAAACAAACTTTATGACGTCACCATTACGACATGTCGTTAGACCAATAATGGTGCCAGATTTAGCGCTAAAAGTGTTGCGAGATGCAATATCGATTCGTTGTCATGACGTAACCATTGCCACACGGCCGATGAAAAAAGACTTGTTCGACCCTACCTTTCTCCTCTACCGTAACTGTAGCTAAGGTAACGGAGCTCTAAAATCGTTTTTATTGCTTTACGTTTAATTCTGCACATTTTGTGGACATCTCATCGTAGCGTAGGGGAACAAAGCTTGATCCTCTGCCTACTCTAGATATGGTCAGACCCGACGAGTGCCTTACTGAGAGGTTTGTGTGATCTCTTTTGACTTTTATTCGAAGTTTCATTCAATGAAGCCAAAACTTGTAATGGTATTCTGGACGCTTTTTCTGTTTGTTTATCAAGCTTGAGATTTTTGATGATCGTGATGCCAGGATCTCTTCGTTGGTCTACAGCTCCAATTCGAGTGCAGAACATATAATGTTGTAGTAACTAAATATAAATTCAAACCTATTGAAAAGTAAAAGTCTTGAAAAATCAAAGTTTTTCTTGAATATGAATAAGAATGTCATTAAAAGTGCAGTTTTGAACATTTGTGGACGTTGAAATTCATTTGTCAAATTTCGGTCCATTGGAAAAAGAAGTTGGTTATCTGTTTGACAAGCAATTCTGTCTCACTCGGTAAACGCTATTAGACAAAACTTCGTGTCATCAGCGAATTTCTTAATTTTAATGATTATATGAGCCCGGGTAGATGATATAGATCAGGGCTTCTCGACCGGGGGTACATGTACCAATAAGGAGTACGTTTAACATACTTCAAATGTTAAAATGTACAGTGTATGTTTACATACAACCGTACATGTACATATGTTTATAAATCATTTAGTGTATTTTTATAGTTTTTACACCTCATCTGTACTGGGGTACATGGAGACATATCATCAGCTGTGGGGGTACACGACAATAGAAAGGTTTAGAAGCCCTGAAATAGATGATGGAGAGTAACGGCCTGTTTACACGATCATTGAGTGCGCGCGTGAGCAGTGAAGAGAGGCGCAAGCCCCGCCCACTTGCTCTCGCTCCAGGCGCATTTACTTGCTCAGTGACAGGCGCATTTACTGCTCAATGACAGGCGCATTTACTGCTCAGTGACAATGCGGACTATGCTCGTTTTAATGGCGCTGGCCAGAGCTTGTCAGTGTCATTACAGGCGCATTGTCATTGATCAAGTAAATGCTCCTGAAGCGAGGGCAAGTGGACGGGACTTGCGCCTCTCTTCACTGCTCACGCGCGCACTCAATGATCTTGTAAACAGGCCTACAGCCTTCCGTGGGAAGAGTGAATAAAAGTTCCAAGAAACACTTCTTGAATGAAATCATTATTATACAAATTAAAGAAAGAATTTTTTTTCTAGACTTTTGTAAATCTAATAATGATTTTATAATAGAGATGTTTCTTCGCACCTTTATTTACTATTCGGATTTGCAAAATGCAACCAACTAATGTATATCCTTTCGTGGAAACTTTATCGAAGGCTTTCTCAAACTGAATATATATATGAGGTCTACGGCTTTAGTAACGACGACGATTCGGTTGACTTCTCCGAAGAAATCTAGCATGTTTATAAGATGTATTGAGTCTTTACCGGAACCCTTGTTTAGAGGCTATCATCACGGTAGGGGGAACAAGGTAGGGTCATTTCTATGGGGGAAAATGAACTTCTTGTCGTTCGGCTAGCCAAAAAACGGCTTTATTTCAAACATACCTTTTGACGTCACCAAAACACCATGTCGTTAGGCCAATAGTGGAGCCAGATTTGGTCGTAGCAGTGCTACCAGATGCAATATGAGCGCTGCTATTGGCTCGTTACCGTGACATCAGCAAAACCCCGCCTTCAACGAAGAAAGACTGGTTTGAACCTACCTTGTTTCCTCTACCGTGATGTACATCCAAATTTTGGGTCGTGTATGTTTTGCTGTGGGATGCGGTGGAAAAATGTGAAGAGAAGTGTGTGGGGTAAGGAAGGTTGGAGGGGGGATTAGAAAGGGGAGTGAATGGTGGAACGGAGAAGTGGGAGCGGCTGTGAAAAGAAAACGGGGGGCGTTCGAAAAGTGGCTGCAACGAGGCAACCAGCAAAATTTGGAAGAGTAAAAGGAGAGGTAGAAAGAGGTACAAAGAATGGTAAGGAGAGCGAAGAGGGCGGCGGATGAGGAATGGGGGAGGAAGTTGGGAGGGGATTTCATGGAGAGAAGGAAGGTTTTCTGGAAGGAAGTGAAGAGAATTAGGAAAGGTCAGGTGGAGAATGAGGCAAGAGTGAAGGATGCAAATGGTAGGCTGCTAGTGGAGAGTTGTGATGTGAGAAAGAGCTGGGCGGAGTATTTTGAGGAACTGCTGAACGTGAGGGACGATAGGATTGCGAAAGTAGTAGCTGTTGGAAGTGATGTTAGAATGCCTGTGTTTGGTGAAGTGAATAGAAATCGAATCAGAAGTGCAGAGTTGGATGAAATGAAAAATGGGAAAGCTCCAGGGTTGGATGGCTGCACGGTTGAATGTCTAAAGGAGGAAATGTGGTTGTAGAATGGTTGGTACGTTTATTAAATGAGTGTTTCGAGGCTAGTAAAGTGCCGGTTGATTGGAGTAGCGCGTGTGCAGTTCCGTTGTACAAGGGGAAAGGCGACTGGTATGAGTGCAGTAATTCTAGAAGTATAAGTTTACTGAGTGTCGTTAGGAAGCTGCATGGAAGAGTTTTAATTGGAAGAGTGAAAGTGTTGACGGATTGTGTGCTTGCTGAAGAACAGTGTGGTTTTAGGTGTGGTAGAGGTTGTCTGGATCAAATGTTTGCTGTGAGGCAGGTGAATGAAAAATACTTATTAAAGGTAAAGGATGTATATTGGGCATTTATGGATCTAGAGAAGGCGTATGACAGAGTGGATCGTGAGGCTCTATGGCAAGTGGTAAGCTTGAATGGAGTGGGTGGGAGACTGTTGAATGCAATCAAGAGTTTCTACATTGATAGCAGAGCATGTGTGAGAGTAGGGAATGAGGTGAGTGAATGGTTCCCAGTTGTGACAGGTGTGAGACAGGGATGCGTGATGTCGCTGAGGTTTTTTAATTTATTTATGGATGGTGTGGTGAGAGAAGTGAATGCCAGAGTGTTGGGAAAAGGTGCGCAGTTGGCGGGACGAAATGGTATGTATTGGGAAGTGTGTCAGCTGTTGTTTGCAGATGATACAGCGCTTGTGGCTGATTCAGAGGAAAAACTGAGGAGACTGGTTACAGAGTTTGGTAGAGTGTGCGAAAGGCGGAAATTGAGGATAAATGTGAATAAAAGTAAGGTGATGAGATGTTCAAGAGGTGGAGTGTTTGGAACTTTGGATGTGAGGTTGAATGGTGAAGGTTTAGAGGAGGTAGAGCATTTTAGGTACCTCGGGTCGGATGTGACTGTTAAGGATAGTATGGAAGTAGAAGTGGGGCATCGAGTGAGTGAAGGCTGTAAGACATTGGATGCAATGAGGAAAGTTTTTGAATGCAGGAGTTTGAGTATGAATGCTAAGAGGGGACTGTATGAAAGCTCGACCTTGCCAGTTTTGTTGTATGGAGCAGAGTCCTGGGGGTTGAGAGCAGCTGAGAGGAGGAGTTGGATGTGTTTGAGATGAAGTGTTTGAGGAGCATGTATGGAGTAACTAGAAGAGATAGGATCAGGAATGAGTTGGTTAGGGGGCAGACGGATGTTATCAAAAAGTTGAGCAGGCGAGTGGATGAAAGAGTGCTTGGATGGTTTGGGCATGTCGAAAGAAGGAATGTTGAGCGGCTGGTGAAAAATATATATATGTCGGAAGTGAGTGGTCTTCGAGCGCGAGGTAGACCACGGATGAGTTGGATGGATGGGGTGCGACGTGCTTTGTATGAGAGGGGTCTGACTGTGGACGTGGCGAGACGGATGGCTGCGGACAGAAGTGAGTGGGGTAGTGCATAAGAAGGTAATTTTATTTTTGACGCGTTACTGGAAGCTGCCCGCGTATGATGGGGTTGACCTGTCCTGTGCAGGGGAAGGGCTGCACTCAATGAAGCGGTCGGGGTAAACTAGCTATGGCTGTCGGGCCTGACTGTGGAAGGTGGTTGTGCTGGGCTGCTGCTAATCCTGGCAGTTCAGGTGCGGCCAGTGCTGCCTCTCTCGCCTCCTAGTGACTAAGTGTGGTGATTGTGGCCTGCTGTCGGCTACCCTTCGATAGGGAGGATAAGCTCATTATATGTATGTATGTTTTGTTGTTAGGACTTTGAGGAAACTTGCCATCGCTTTACTGATGGAAAATGTCAGGCTGGCAGGTCGTTCGTTATAGGGTATTGTTTGTATCTTTTTTA
Organism: Morinoia aosen; assembly: GCA_030386875.1. NCBI lineage: Eukaryota > Metazoa > Arthropoda > Malacostraca > Amphipoda > Talitridae > Morinoia > Morinoia aosen. The sequence continues at coordinate 63,827,495 of CM059563.1, forward strand.
TAATTAGGGCAACCTTCGCGTACTCCCTGTGTTATGAGACTAGCCAGTCAAACTTTTTCGCCAGAGCATGCATGTTTTTCGCCGCCTAATCGACTAATCACTGGGCTGTGAAAAACATGCATGCTCGCGGCGAAAAGTTAGACTGGGTAGCCAATAAGCGATCGATCGATCGATTGAAGATTTTTGCGGAAATCAGGAGGTTACTTCTGCCGTTTGTTTAACACTTTGACTGAGGTAGATATAACTGGAGTTCAACATTCAACTTCAACAATTTGAAGTCAATTGTAGTAAGCATTTTGAAAATAGCGAACAATAACTGGATCGTGAGTTCATTTCGTTTTGATAAAGCATTTATGAAAATTAAGTTCGTGACTATGTATTGATTGGTGAGCCCCCTTATGAAAATTGCCTCCGTGTACCACCGGTGGCTCGCATCACAGTCCAAGTGTTAACTATACGGAGAGCTTGCCAGTCAGGTCCGGTTGATGTGTGGAGGTTCAAGAGGATAAGCTCTTTTTCGACTTCATCAGACAAGATTGTGTCCTTTGCATTAGGCAGCTGGATAGTTCAGCCTTGAGGCAGTGAAAATTCAGTTAAATCGTCCTTAGGGAACGTTGATGTAGAGTTCGTGTGAGGCACGGTAGAAGAAACAAGGTAGGATCAAACCAGTCTTTTTTCGTCGACCGTGTGGCTATGCTGACGTCACGGCAACAGACCAATAGCGGCGCTTATATTGCATCTGGCAATACTGCCAGCCCTAAACCTCGCACCACTATTGTGCTAACGACATGGCGTTTTGGTGACGTCATAAAGTATGTTTGAAATGAAGCCTTTCTATTGGCTAGCCGAACAAGAGGATGTGTATTGTCCCCCATATAAATGACCCTACCTCGTCTTCTCTACCGTGGTATTTGGGTTATGGTTAAACTTTTGTCGTTAGGCTTCACCGTCAACGTTGATCAATGACCCAATTGTATCTTCTTTGATTCATCTTCCGAAAATGCATTTGTGGATGTTTTTTGTGTTGGTTTTGACTTGGTTTGCAACTGCGGTTTTTGAACTCTGCATGTCGTGTGAGTGTCGCAATACTGCAAAGCATTTCTAAGCGTTTTTTCTTAGCTCAGTGAGAGAGATTTTCAAACGGCTATTCAGAGAAATCCTGGTACATATTTGTGTATCACCTTAGACCACATGATCAAGGGATTGAGATATTTGAATTAATGTTCACAGTTCAAACGAGCAGAAATTTTGAGCTAACAATGAACTCCTCTTGGATTGTGTGAATAGAGCAAAATTTCGCCCAGAAATATCTAGAGCTTCGTATTTTTTCCAAACTTCTTGTACATCGGGTGTTCATTAGTGTAATCACTATCGAGTCTGAGAAAGTCGAACAATTTGCGAGAAAAATGTCTGATTGCGCTAAGTGTGTCATGGTTGCGCTAAGTGTGTCATGAATGACACGTTCATGCGTGTCGTGTCCGCAGCCCATGACACACTTTAGTGAGTCACTGTGTATATATACTGTCTGATGTGTATTGATGACGCGCTCTCGAGTGTTCGGCTTATAATATATTTGACCTCAGTGAAGGCCTGGCAGGCAACATCGACTCCACGTTTGCGTTGCACACTCGCCTACGAACTCGGGTGTGAAAAATTCCTCACAAATGCCGAAGACAACGATGCAAACTTGGAAATACTGATTTAAAAAAAAAGATACACTATCATCAATAACTTGAAGCTTCGTTTTTTTCTGAAATAAATGCAAAAATTCCGTAATGATGTGGTAGGATAGGACTGAAAGAAGGGAAAATCTTGGTGACATTAGGTGACACTCTCAATTTAATTATTGGAACAGAAATCTTCATTAAGTTTCTACGAACGGGCGTTTCAAGATGTATCTCATTTTCAGTACACTTGAAAATATTCGCAATCATGCTTAGTTTTCCAGACTTAGTTTCGGCACACTATTTGCTCAGATACATTAACTTAGCTCTGAAAATACGAAATTATAAATAAGCAAATTGGGACGAAGGGTCGCTGAACGAACCCCTTAACCTCACCTTCAACTTAAATTTTTTTCTAGTTTTCTACCTTTTGAGGTGTATATTTTGGCCCTTTCTCAATGCAAACCTCATTTTATGGACCGTTGTTTACGGGATGCATTATATTTTCATCTTAAACCGGGAAGGGCTGATTAAGTTCTCTAATTCGCTCTTGGGTTATCTCAGAGCTATTTGTGCTGGTGCGCTGCTGTCCCACCTCATGTGATGAGGGTGAGTTGCACACATCCACACAGCTGGACACATCCACACAGCTGGACACATCCACACAGCTGGACACATCCACACAGCTGGACACATCCACACAGCTGGACACATCCACACAGCTGGACACATCCACACAACTGGACACATCCACACAACTGGACACATCCACACAGCTGGACACATCCACACAGCTGGACACATCCACACAGCTGGACACATCCACACAGCTGGACACATCCACACAGCTGGACACATCCACACAGCTGGACACATCCACACAGCTGGACACATCCACACAGCTGGACACATCCACACAGCTGGACACATCCACACAGCTGGACACATCCACACAGCTGGACACATCCACACAGTTTAACCCTTTATCACAGTTTAACCCTTTATCACAGTTTAACCCTTTATCACAGTTTAACCCTTTATCAAAGTTTAACCCTTTATCACAGTTTAACCCTTTATCACAGTTTAACCCTTTATCACAGTTTAACACTTTATCACAATTTAACCCTTTATCACAATTTAACCCTTTATCACAGTTTAACCCTTTATCACAGTTTAACCCTTTATCACAGTTTAACCCTTTATCACAGTTTAACCCTTTATCACAGTTTAACCCTTTATCACAATTTAACCCTTTATCACAGTTTAACCCTATATCACAGTTTAACCCTTTATCACAGTTTTAACCCTTTATCACAGTTTAACCCTTTATCACAATTTAACCCTTTATCACAATTTAACCCTTTATCACAATTTAACCCTTTATCACAATTTAACCCTTTATCACAATTTAACCCTTTATCACAGTTTAACCCTTTATCACAGTTTAACCCTTCATCACAATTTAACCCTTTATCACAGTTTAACCCTTTATCACAGTTTAACCCTTTATCACAGTTTAACCCTTTATCACAGTTTAACCCTTTATCACAGTTTAACCCTTTATCACAGTTTAACCCTTTATCACAGTTTAACCCTGTAATATCTTGGAATTTCAGCAAGATATAAGGTTTACTGGACAGCACTTGTAGATCGGTTAGCCTAGCCGTAAACCAGGCAAGAGGATAGCGAAACGAACAGCAGGACTACTAGTAATGTACTGATCTCTAGTTCACACAGCTTGCTCTTAAGTCTAGTTCGAACAATGAACTTCCGCCCGGCAGTATGGGCGCTTCCGACCTATCCGGCGCTTGTAAATACCAGGCGCGCATCGGCTGTTCCGCCGGAAGCTCTATCTATACATGTGACCGTGCCGAGCGAGCGAGACTCATAAATCTCCGCAGCCGGAACCTCCATAAATATCAGAAGAGCGTCACTATACAACAAACCCTTTATCACAATTTAACCCATCACTAACTCGTCAACGTTCGCATTTTGTACTCTCATCACCACCACCATCACCAAACTGGCACCGGCATCATGTAGTCACCGACTTCACAACGAGGAAGTGACTGCCACTCGACAATGAACTTCGACGAACACATTACGGCACAAACTTTATTAGGAATAAAATATATTAGAGCTGTTTATGATAGTGGATTTTGAAATCCACTTTGACGGTAAAGGGTTAATTCAAAATAATTAGTAGGAAGCCAGACGCCGTACATTATAACCCTGGAATTGGCATTGGCCAGACTAATGTCTTCAGAAGTGCGCCTAGTTTCGGAGGCAAACGGTATGCTAACTCAGAAGCCATCTGCTGCGCCCAAAGCCCTGCATTTTATTTCTGTGCTTCATGATTCTTTCTCAGTCAAACTTTTCCGCCGGAGCATTCACGTTTTTCGCTGCCTAAGCAATTTAATTACTTGGGCGGCGAAAAACATGCATGCAGGTGTCGAAAAAGTTAGACTGGGTTAGATCCAACAAAAATTTCTGTATTTTCTCGCTCCCTGGGGGGACTATGTTAGGGCCCGAGCTGAAGGTTAGGTGGGCCTTCTTTTTTGTTAAAAAGAACAGGTTTTTTGTTTTGTTACGGACCATCTTTTTTCGGTTAACTGCTGTCCTGTTTTTCAGCACCTACTACTTTCAACTTCAACTTTTACCTTGTTTCATGAACTTCTTTCTTAACTCACTGTTTCTATGCACCTTGTGCATAGATTCCGCGTTCCCTTGGCTCTATACTAAATGGCCCTTTCATTCTTCCTCTCTTCGAACATCTTTGTCGTGGTAAAGGGAAGCTATAACTTTCTCGTATAATAATAAAAAATTCTGTATTTTCTGACAGAGACATTCGTTTTTCGCATTTCTTTAGTAATATTCCTGATATCTCCAGTTATAGTCACCAAGCGGACACTTGCGAACTCGCCACAAGACACACGCAGACACACCCCGATTTTTACCAAGCCTCCATTTTGTGGACGTGAATGCAAGTTGCTTCGCGCACACCGCCGAAAAAACATCGACATCTAAGGATGCTTTATTTTCAATCAGGCCTGATACACATCACCTTGTACATTGGTATATCAAATGCCTCATAACTAACACCAGGACGCCATGACGGTTACCCTCGGTCAAGACCGGTACCCATTTCCGACACCTGGGTAGAGTGGGGGTATTGTGCTTGGAATTTTTCCACAATACCCAACGAAGAAAATCGCCACCCAGAGCCTGGATTCGAACCTTCGATGCCTTCACGGAAGGGCAGGTCCTGAAACCACACGGTTATAACGCGCTGGGGTGCTAACGTTCAATATTCAGAACATTTCTCCATCGTATTCCGCCCCCATATTTTCCATCAAGTGGCCTGAGAAGTTTTCTCGAATGCAGCACCTCAGTTGATATTTCCCTCACAGTCTTCCCTGAGCCCCAAGTTGTGGGGAGTTTGGCCCTGCCTCCCCGCACTGCTGGGGGGCAGGGAGAACTTTACTGTGTATTACTTCGGGTAAAATTTGCCTTGTGCATCCTGCCAACATACGGGAACGTCAACTGATAAAAAATACAGGATACACGTGTAAGAAACATGACGCAAAGGACGAATGTACGCATGCAAGCGACGTAACGAACATTTGGGCTGAGAAGCGCTCCTACGCGTGAGGGGTGTTGGAGTGAGGGGTGCTGGAGTGAGGGGTGCTGGAGTGAGGGGTGCTGGAGTGAGGGGTGCTGGAGTGATGGGTGCTGGAGTGAGGGGTGCTGGAGTGAGGGGTGCTGGAGTGAGGGATGCAGGGGTGAGGGGTGCTAGAGTGAGAGGTGCTGGAGTGAGGGGTTCTGGAGTGATGGATGCTGGTGTGGGGGGATGCTGGAATGAGGGGTGATGGAGTGAGGGAGGCTGGGGTAAGAGTGCTGTGGTGAGGGTGCTGGGGTGAGGGTGCTGGGGTGAGGGTGCTGGGGTGAGGGTGCTGGGGTGAGGGTGCTGGGGTGATGGTGCTGGGGTGAGGGTGCTGGGGTGAGGGTGCTGGGGTGAGGGTGCTGAGGTGAGGGGTGCTGGAGTGAGGGGTGCTTGAGTGAGGGGTGCTTGAGTGAGGGGTGCTTGAGTGAGGGGTGCTTGAGTGAGGGGTGCTTGAGTGAGGGGTGCTTGAGTGAGGGGTGCTGGAGTGAGGGATTCTGGGTGAGGGGTGCTGGAGTGAGGGGTGCTGGAGTGAGGGGTGCTGGGGTGAGGGATGCTGGGGTGAGGGTGCTGGGGTGAGGGTGCTGGGGTGAGGGTGCTGGGGTGAGGGTGCTGAGGTGAGGGGTGCTGGAGTGAGGGGTGCTTGAGTGAGGGGTGCTTGAGTGAGGGGTGCTTGAGTGAGGGGTGCTTGAGTGAGGGGTGCTGGAGTGAGGGGTGCTGGAGTGAGGGATTCTGGGTGAGGGATTCTGGGTGAGGGGTGCTGGAGTGAGGGGTGCTGGAGTGAGGGGTGCTGGAGTGAGGGGTGCTGGGGTGAGGGATGCTGGGGTGAGGGATAACAGCGTTAACTGCACCGGGGAAAAATTTCTAATAACTATTGTATTTCAATTTGAATAAAGGAAACTATGAGTACAAATGATGTAATTTGTATAAATGTATGTGCAGAAGCCGAGTACCCTTTCCTGTTTTTTAAAGTAAATGAAAGTTTATTCGATAGGTATAATGAGGAGCGTAATGCGCTATAAATAACAGAGTTGAACAACTGACGGTGTGCGCTGTGCCCTGTGTTGTAACCCCTCCCTTCTCCCCTCCCCTTTCCCTCCCTTCACCCCTTTCCGCCTTTCTGCTCCACCTCCCATCCCTATCTCTTTCCAACTCCTCCTCCACTTACCGTCCCTCCACCCCTCCCCTCTCTCTCCCTCCACTTACCTCACCTTCTTCCCCTTCCACTCACCTCTTCACTTCCCTCCCCTGCACTCCTTTCCCCCTTTCTTCTCCACCTCCCGTCTCTATCCATTTCCAATTCCCCTCCTTCTCCACTTACCGTCCCTCCAACCCCTCCACCCCTATACTAACCTCACCTCCATCCCCTCTACTTACCTCCCCTTCCATCCCCTCTACTTACCCCCCCTTCGATGCCCTCTACCTACCCCTCCTCCACACCTCCACCTACCCCCCTCCCCCCTCCCCCTGAAGCAGCGCTGCAGCGCGAAGCATCGAGCGCTCCCCAGCGTACCAGCGTCGGTGGCTCGAGTTAACTTCACATTTCTGTGCAGAGCATTTCTACCATCAGATCCTGACTTTGTGCCCACTACTGTTGTGGCAGCTACCCTCACTTCTGAGGCAGGAGTGAGGGTTGTCCTCATTTTCAGCTCTGATGAAGGAAAGCTTAAAAATGCATTTTAGATGTCAGAAGCAGACGATTTCAGAGAGTTTTATCTAATTTGAACACTGTATTTCTTTGACCAGATGCTGATACCTGCTTTGTCTGCTGTTAGGCTTCTCCATTCCTTGTCTTTTATGCTTATAAACGAAGCTGACGTAAATATCCGAACTAGTGACGTCTTCTATGCAGTTAGTTTTTGTTGTGCTTTTCTGTCAATCATAGTTTTGCTTCAACATTTTGCAAGGGTATTATGATTCCAATGTGTTATTTTCAGTTAAGGATGTTAATGTTAAATTATTTTAAAATCCAATGTATCAACAATTCCTGTTTGTACTCTATCGGAAATAAACTGTTTTTCTTTTCTCTTTTTGTTTCTCTGTTCTGTGACGCACTTGCCAGGCATGGATCCAATCGCTCCTTCAGCACTTAGCATGGGCGTCTTGCTGTGTGCAGTATATTCAGGGCATTATTACTATTAAAAAAAAATAAAGGGACTGAATATAAACCAGAAGGACAAGCTTGTATGAAATGTTTCAAAACCTTCGAGATCTCACGACACAAAGTTTGAGCTCGATGCACTGTTAGTAACATTTTTTGTTTCAGACCAACGTCGTAATGCAGAAGAAGTGGTTCTTTAACCCTACAAAACTAGCAATTACTATTCGGAATGTCTGCTTTTTTCATCAAGCCTGGTACCTCTTACGAATGGATCGCCGGATGAAGTGCGAAAGATTTGCCTTTTCTGCAATGGTAACCGCTGCAACCGGTCTTCTGGCGACAAGATCCATCTTGGATCTACCAGTGATTCGTAACGGTGATTTACCATCAGTCAATGATCAGTCCACCGGTGTTCCACAAATCGGAACCCAAGTCACTCACCGCAGCTTGGGTTCTCTCTAACGCAAAGAAGCAATGCATTTATCCATTGCAATTCCAGTAATATACTGGTATTCACCACAAGCGATACAGGGGACGGTTCTTTTTCAAGTCTAGTACAATAGTTAACTTTGAGTATAGCGACTTGTGGGCCCAAATAAATTCAGTGACTTTTAGGACATAGTCAAGGTAACTCTTGCTGTTCAAATTGAAGTCTCCATGTTAGTGTAGAGGATGTTTTATTCCAATCAAGCGCCTGATGCACATCACCTCGTACATTGGTATTTCAAACGCCTCATAACTAACACCAGGACGCCATGACGGTTGGTATTTCAAATGCCTCATAACTAACACCAGGACTCCATGACGGTTGGTATTTCAAATGCCTCATAACTAACACCAGGACGCCATGACGGTTGGTATTTCAAATGCCTCATAACTAACACCAGGACGCCATGACGGTTTCCCCCGGTCAAGCCGGTACCCATTTCCGACACCTGGACAGAGTGGAGAATTGTGACTGAGTTCTCCCTTTTCCCAACGGGGAGAAACACCGGGCGGCACTGCCGGGATTCGAACTGCCGACTCTTTCCGTGGAGGGAGAGGACGATGTGACATGCAATTTTAGACACCTATCGATTGGGAGAACGCTCTGATACAACCCTACAGTGCTCCCCATAGCTTCACCGTAACTGCTATACCAGGGCTTCTCAACCTCTCTATTGTCGGGTACCCCCTTAGCTTAATGGTGTGTCTTCATGTACCCCCCGCACAGTTAAAGGTTTAAGAAACTATTAAAATACACTTAATGATTAATGATTATAAATACTTATACGGCTGTATGTTTATATACACTGTACAATTTAACATATGAAGTATGTTACATGTACCCCGGTTGAGAAGCCCTGTACTATACAAATGCATAATTTCTTCACTTTACAAGCCTCCTTGGTGCCAATAACACTAGGTCGCAGCGTGAATCGATTCGTACGTCTAAGCACTCGAGGGCTGCCATATTTATAGAAAACATTCAATTTTGAATTAACATTTCAGGTGTTCAAAAATGTGACAACTGAGCCCCAAACTGGAAATTTCGAACCTTGGTATCTCGGAACATGAAAAGATTTAAAATATTTGGCACTTGTGGGAGAATGATAATTTTGTGTGTCCCCAACTGACATTGATGGTTTGCGTTACCTGTTTTCCGTATCTTTATACAGACGAGCGTATTCACGACAGCAGTCCAGATGGCGACATTCACGATGCAAGAAAGGAAGAGAAACAAAAACCGTCCACTGCCAGTGAAGATGCCGCACAAAAAATACGAGTAGCGCTGGGCGACAATGCTGCTGTTTGAGGTGATCAGCGGATCCTTAAATCTTCGGCAGTATGACCGAATGTAAAATGTCTCGAGGTGTCCACATCCTGTCTCGGGCACTCTTTGTACCCTCGTGTCTTCATTTCGTACTCGTGTGTGCCCTACTCGTATCTACTCGTATGTACCCTGCTCGTATCTACTCGTATGTACCCTGCTCGTATCTACTCGTATGTACCCTACTCGTATCTACTCGTATGTACCCTGCTCGTATCTACCCTACCCGTATCTACTCGTATGTACCCTACTCGTATCTACTCGTATGTACCCTGCTCGTATCTACTCGTATGTACCCTACTCGTATCTACTCGTATGTACCCTGCTCGTATCTACCTTACCCGTATCTACTCGTATGTACCCTACTCGTATCTACTCGTATGTACCCTACTCGTATCTACTCGTATGTACCCTACTCGTATCTACTCGTATGTACCCTACTCGTATCTACTCGTATGTACCCTACTCGTATCTACTCGTGTGTACCCTACTCGTATCTACTCGTGTGTACCCTACTCGTATCTACCCTACCCGTATCTACTCGTATGTACCCTACTCGTATCTACTCGTATGTACCCTACTCGTATCTACTCGTATGTACCCTGCTCGTATCTACCCTACCCGTATCTACTCGTATGTACCCTACTCGTATCTACTCGTATGTACCCTACTCGTATCTACTCGTATGTACCCTACTCGTATCTACTCGTATGTACCCTACTCGTATCTACTCGTGTGTACCCTACTCGTATCTACTCGTATGTACCCTACTCGTATCTACTCGTATGTACCCTGCTCGTATCTACCCTACCCGTATCTACTCGTATGTACCCTACTCGTATCTACTCGTATGTACCCTACTCGTATCTACTCGTATGTACCCTGCTCGTATCTACCCTACCCGTATCTACTCGTATGTAGCCTACTCGTATCTACTCGTATGTACCCTACTCGTATCTACTCGTATGTACCCTACTCGTATCTACTCGTATGTACCCTACTCGTATCTACTCGTGTGTACCCTACTCGTATCTACTCGTATGTACCCTACTCGTATCTACTCGTATGTACCCTACTCGTATCTACTCGTATGTACCCTACTCGTATCTACTCGTATGTACCCTACTCGTATCTACTCGTATGTACCCTGCTCGTATCTACCCTACCCGTATCTACTCGTATGTACCCTACTCGTATCTACTCGTATGTACCCTACTCGTATCTACTCGTATGTACCCTACCCGTATCTACTCGTATGTACCCTACTCGTATCTACTCGTATGTACCCTACTCGTATCTACTCGTATGTACCCTACTCGTATCTACTCGTATGTACCCTACTCGTATCTACTCGTATGTACCCTACTCGTATCTACTCGTATGTACCCTACTCGTATCTACTCGTATGTACCCTACTCGTATCTACTCGTATGTACCCTACTCGTATCTACTCGTATGTACCCTACTCGTATCTACTCGTGTGTACCCTACTCGTATCTACTCGTGTGTACCCTACTCGTATCTACCCTACCCGTATCTACTCGTATGTACCCTACTCGTATCTACTCGTATGTACCCTACTCGTATCTACTCGTATGTACCCTGCTCGTATCTACCCTACCCGTATCTACTCGTATGTACCCTACTCGTATCTACTCGTATGTACCCTACTCGTATCTACTCGTATGTACCCTACTCGTATCTACTCGTATGTACCCTACTCGTATCTACTCGTGTGTACCCTACTCGTATCTACTCGTATGTACCCTACTCGTATCTACTCGTATGTACCCTACTCGTATCTACTCGTATGTACCCTGCTCGTATCTACCCTACCCGTATCTGCTCGTATGTAGCCTACTCGTATCTACTCGTATGTAACCTACTCGTATCTACTCGTATGTACCCTACTCGTATCTACTCGTATGTACCCTGCTCGTATCTACCCTACCCGTATCTACTCGTATGTACCCTACTCGTATCTACTCGTATGTACCCTACTCGTATCTACTCGTATGTACCCTGCTCGTATCTACCCTACCCGTATCTACTCGTATGTACCCTACTCGTATCTACTCGTATGTACCCTACTCGTATCTACTCGTATGTACCCTACTCGTATCTACTCGTATGTACCCTACTCGTATCTACTCGTGTGTACCCTACTCGTATCTACTCGTATGTACCCTACTCGTATCTACTCGTATATACCCTACTCGTATCTACTCGTATGTACCCTACTCGTATCTACTCGTATGTACCCTACTCGTATCTACTCGTATGTACCCTGCTCGTATCTACCCTACCCGTATCTACTCGTATGTACCCTACTCGTATCTACTCGTATGTACCCTACTCGTATCTACTCGTATGTACCCTACCCGTATCTACTCGTATGTACCCTACTCGTATCTACTCGTATGTACCCTACTCGTATCTACTCGTATGTACCCTACTCGTATCTACTCGTATGTACCCTACTCGTATCTACTCGTATGTACCCTACTCGTATCTACTCGTATGTACCCTACTCGTATCTACTCGTATGTACCCTACTCGTATCTACTCGTATGTACCCTACTCGTATCTACTCGTATGTACCCTACTCGTATCTACTCGTGTGTACCCTACTCGTATCTACTCGTGTGTACCCTACTCGTATCTACTCGTATGTACCCTGCTCGTATGTACCCTACTCGTATCTACTCGTATGTACCCTACTCGTATCTACTCGTGTGTACCCTACTCGTATCTACTCGTATGTACCCTACTCGTATCTACTCGTGTGTACCCTGCTCGTATCTACTCGTGTGTACCCTACTCGTATCTACTCGTATGTACCCTACTCGTATCTACTCGTGTGTACCCTACTCGTATCTACTCGTGTGTACCCTACTCGTATCTACTCGTATGTACCCTACTCGTATCTACTCGTGTGTACCCTACTCGTATCTACTCGTATGTACCCTACTCGTATCTACTCGTATGTACCCTACTCGTATCTACTCGTATGTACCCTACTCGTATCTACTCGTATGTACCCTGCTCGTTTCTACCCTACTCGTATCTACTCGCTAGTACCCTACTTTCACATATAGTATACCCTACTCGTATGCGTTTTCATAAATGTTGAAAATTATCGCTAAATCGCATAAGCGAATTTGTCCATCAGCTTTCTACTAGCTGAATGTATTTAGCAGCTATTCGTCAATTTTAAACATTAATCCTTCACACCCTACTGAGTTTATCTCGTGCACCAAGGTCTGTATGTAGGTGCCATCATTGGAACTGGTTACCCCTCAGGGGAATACAACTATTGTATCTATGGGAATTAGCGCTCTCAGGGGAAAAATGTGAGGGCCCGAGCTGAGAGTTAGGTAGGCCTTCTTTTTGATGAAATAATATGTTTTTTGTTATGTTAAGGACCACCTTTTTTCGGTTCACTTCTGTCCTGTTTTTCAGCACATCTGACTTTCTTCTTCAACTTTTATCTTATTTCATGAACTTCTTTCCCATCTTCCTGTTTCTATGCCCTTTCTGCATAGATTCCTCATTTTCTTATCTCCAAACTAAATGGTGCCTTCCTCCTTCCTCTCTTCGATACGCTCTATTTTTGAAGCGGTTAGGGAGGCTTAAACTAACTTATAATCTTATCTGGAACTGGTTAGCGAACTTGAAACTTGAAATGTTTCATTTACTCGAACGGTGACTTTATTTTTCCAATATTTCCATTTGAAAAGTCAAAGCTTTCTTATTTTCTGAGGTTTAAATTTTTTACTTCTGAAGGGAGGAATACGGTCGACAATATTCAATGTTGCAGAATAGAGTTCTTCATTTAATTAATGTAAAATGAATTGAAACGAAAACTTTTACTCCTTTAAAACGTTTTGTAACCAGCGAGCATCAAACAATTCATGAGGAACAAAACAGGCATTTAGTGAATGAAATAAACACTTTAAGTTGGGAGTGCCCCACCGGTGGTCACTGAGGGCATTTTCATAATGCTGCTGACCGACCAGTAGTTATTGATTCAATTTTCATAAATACTTTATGCAACTAAATATCGGTACGATCTATTTAATAATCGTTATTTTCAAAATTGATCTCTGAATATAACTGTAATGCTCCTCAGGCTGATAAAGCTATTGTATCTATTGGAATTAGCGCTCCCAGGGGGATAATGTGAGGGCCCGAGCTGAAGGTTAGGTAGTCTTTCTTTTTGTTAAAATACGCTCCGTCATACCGTCATTTAGGTTTTGATTTTGTTACGGACCATCTTTTTGGGTTCACTGCTGTCCTGTTTTTTTGCAGCTCCTACTACTTTCTTCTTCAACTTTGATCTTGTTTCATGAACTTCTTTCTCATCTTACTGTTTCTATGCCGTTTCTGCATAGATTCCTCATTCCCTTTACTCCTTACTAAATGGTGCCTTCTTCCTTCCTCTCTTTGGATCGCATTTGTTGCTGCGGGTAGAGAGGCTAAAACTAACGACTAATCTAAATCTGCGGTACTGGTGATTGACTTAGCCTGGCAAGAGCCTCGGTTAATGACTAGTTGTCGAGTAGGGTGAAATCTGAGTGGTGACTACGCCGGCTTCATTGCCGTCTCAAAATCTCGAAGGGGGTCGTTGACTGCAGAGTGAATTAGCGAGTAAGCTGCGGTGCACTCCAAATCGTAGAAATGCTGCGTTTTGAGATGAAAGAGTGTAGGAGACGTAGAGGTTTTCAAGTATGAGATGTTGTAGTGGCACTACGGAAAACGCGCGGTCGTCGAGAGCTCTTGGTTTCAGCTATGTAAGGGAAAGCGGAGGGGCGCTCTTGTTGGAGTAGTGCTGGAGGTGAGCTGAGTGATCATAGATCTTAACGGGCTCCGAAAAGGTAGGTCGGGTGTTCAGCGCTCGTTTTCTACTTCTAGAGCAGATCGCGCTGATGACATCGTCGGGTACAATGAGTACTGTTTCCTAAGGCTGAGGTCGATACTTTGAAATAAGGTCGCAGAGAGAGAGCAGAGAATTAACACGGTCACAACGTTTCCGCGGTTGTACAGGTTGGTTTGGTAAGGCTGTGAGTAGAAAAATAAGAAAATCGACTTGACGGTTTTAGAACAAATTTTTGTACTTCCTAAGAAATATTACAGAATGCAATAGTAATCTTAACAACATTCTGAAACAGATGAATTGTCATTCCTTTACATCGGTACGTGAATGAGTAATTTAACAAATGGTACACGTACGGCCCAATACACGGGGAACGGGTTTAAGTCTTGCTGATACTCCAGCGATGCAATGAGTGGTGCGGCTTATTCCTTTTGCTTTCTTGAAACGGCTTTGCCAGGGAGTGCCCAACTGCAGTATGGCGCGTTACGTGGTCTGCCTGCGGTGCGCTGGGTGGTAGCTCCATGTATGGTATTCGTACGAGCAACTTGCATTTGAGTCGTAACGACGAGTTTCAACAAAGAGAGAGAGACAAAAAGTATTATAAAAGCATTTTGAAAATGTCTCTGCTCTCCCTAAATGATACTTATCATCCCAACCTACCACGACACTGGCCACTTGATAATGAGCATTGGACCTCTCCGGTTACCTTTTTCTTTTTGCTTCAGTCGCATTTTTTTCGGCACACATTTTGTCAAATTTTAGCTTTTTTCTTTCTTCCATTCAGTTATCAGTCCCCCACCTCCACTCCCTGTGTAAAAAATCGAGCCCTTGCGAATAAATTCTTCAAAATTCGTCGAGACAAAATCGAAGTACTGTTAAAACTCTGACCGCAACGCGCACCCCCCACCGGTGGCCACGGAGGGGTTGTACATGATGCTGCTGACAAACTAGTAGTCACAAACTCAATTTCCATTAATACTTAATTAAAGCTAAGTGAAGGCACGATTCAATTAATGATTTCTAGTTTCAAAATTGCTATTTTCTATTGACTCTAAATATGAGTCGAATATTGAACTTCAGGTTCACCAATTGCGGTCAAAGTGTAGAAGCATGACGCAAAGTCCCGTGGAGAACCAAGCCATACCGAATTGCAACATCGTAGTTCTGGAACAAACGTCGTGACGGCTTTTGTGTTGATTTTACGATTCGTATGAATAATAGGCGCTATTTTCAGAGAGAACTGTGCAGCTCGGGGAAAAAATTATGTTGGGAACAGACCGAAGGTAGTTTGGGAGGGAACAGCATGGGCGGTGATTTGTTGCAAGAAATCTCGGTGCAATTTATTAGTCTACCCTGCTTCAGGGAGGAGACTTACCAAGATTGGGGCGATGAATAAGAGGGTAGGCAGACAACGCCTTTATCGCTACAGTCATTGACTGTTGAAGTTCAGAGAGTACCTTCGTTGTAGCTGTAATTGACTGCTCAGGTGAGGAAAGGCTTTTAATTGCATGCCACAAACATTGTTTCTTGAGACATATCATAGGAGAGAAAATGATCTCAACGCAACTCTCCTGCCTGCCTCACTTATCCCTGCTGCCTGTCCTGCCTGCCTCACTTGTCCCTGCTGCCTGTCCTGCCTGCCTCACTTATCCCTGCTGCCTGTCCTGCCTGCCTCACTTGTTCCTGCTGCCTGTCCTGCCTGCCTCACTTGTCCCTGCTGCCTGTCCTGCCTGCCTCACTTGTCCCTTCTGCCTGTCCTGCCTGCCTCACTTATCCCTGCTGCCTGTCCTGCCTGCCTCACTTGTTCCTGCTGCCTGTCCTGCCTGCCTCACTTGTCCCTGCTGCCTGTCCTGCCTGCCTCACTTGTCCCTTCTGCCTGTCCTGCCTGCCTAACTTGTCCCCTGCTGCCTGTCCTGCCTGCCACACTTGTCCCTGCTGCCTGTCCTGCCTGCCTAACTTGTCCCCTGCTGCCTGTCCTGCCTGCCTCACTTGTCCCTGCTGCCTGTCCTGCCTGCCTAACTTGTCCCCTGCTGCCTGTCCTGCCTGCCTCACTTGTCCCTGCTGCCTGTCCTGCCTGCCTAACTTGTCCCCTGCTGCCTGTCCTGCCTGCCTCACTTGTCCCTGCTGCCTGTCCTGCCTGCCTCACTTGTCCCTTCTGCCTGTCCTGCCTGCCTAACTTGTCCCCTGCTGCCTGTCCTGCCTGCCTCACTTATCCCTGCTGCCTGTCCTGCCTGCCTCACTTGTCCCTTCTGCCTGTCCTGCCTGCCTAACTTGTCCCCTGCTGCCTGTCCTGCCTGCCACACTTGTCCCTGCTGCCTGTCCTGCCTGCCTAACTTGTCCCCTGCTGCCTGTCCTGCCTGCCTCACTTGTCCCTGCTGCCTGTCCTGCCTGCCTAACTTGTCCCCTGCTGCCTGTCCTGCCTGCCTCACTTGTCCCTGCTGCCTGTCCTGCCTGCCTAACTTGTCCCCTGCTGCCTGTCCTGCCTGCCTCACTTGTCCCTGCTGCCTGTATTGCCTGCTTCAATTGTCCCTGCTGCCTGTCCTGCCTGCCTCACTTGTCCCTGCTGCCTGTCCTGCCTGCCTCACTTGTCCCTGCTGCCTGTCCTGCCTGCCTAACTTGTCCCCTGCTGCCTGTCCTGCCTGCCTCACTTGTCCCCTGCTGCCTGTCCTGCCTGCCTCACTTGTCCCCTGCTGCCTGTCCTGCCTGCCTCACTTGTCCCCTGCTGCCTGTCCTGCCTGCCTCACTTGTCCCCTGCTGCCTGTCCTGCCTGCCTCACTTGTCCCTGCTGCCTGTCCTGCCTGCCTCACTTGTCCCCTGCTGCCTGTCCTGCCTGCCTCACTTGTCCCTGCTGCCTCTGTCCTGCCTGCCTCACTTGTCCCTGCTGCCTGTCCTGCCTGCCTCACTTGTCCCTGCTGCCTGTCCTGCCTGCATCACTTGTCCCTGCTGCCTGTCCTGCCTGCCTCACTTATCCCTGCTGCCTGTACTGCCTGCATCACTTGTCCCTGCTGCCTGTCCTGCCTGCCTCACTTGTCCCTGCTGCCTGTCCTGCCTGCCTCACTTGTCCCTGCTGCCTGTCCTGCCTGCCTCACTTGTCCCTGCTGCCTGTCCTGCCTGCATCACTTGTCCCTGCTGCCTGTCCTGCCTGCCTCACTTGTCCCTGCTGCCTGTCCTGCCTGCCTCACTTGTCCCTGCTGCCTGTCCTGCCTGCCTCACTTGTCCCTGCTGCCTGTCCTGCCTGCCTCACTTGTCCCTGCTGCCTGTCCTGCCTGCCTCACTTGTCCCTGCTGCCTCTGTCCTGCCTGCCTCACTTGTCCCTGCTGCCTGTCCTGCCTGCCTCACTTGTCCCTGCTGCCTCTGTCCTGCCTGCCTCACTTGTCCCTGCTGCCTGTCCTGCCTGCCTCACTTGTCCCTGCTGCCTCTGTCCTGCCTGCCTCACTTGTCCCTGCTGCCTGTCCTGCCTGCCTCACTTGTCCCTGCTGCCTCTGTCCTGCCTGCCTCACTTGTCCCTGCTGCCTGTCCTGCCTGCCTCACTTGTCCCTGCTGCCTCTGTCCTGCCTGCCTCACTTGTCCCTGCTGCCTCTGTCCTGCCTGCCTCACTTGTCCCTGCTGCCTGTCCTGCCTGCCTCACTTGTCCCTGCTGCCTCTGTCCTGCCTGCCTCACTTGTCCCTGCTGCCTGTCCTGCCTGCCTCACTTGTCCCTGCTGCCTGTCCTGCCTGCCTCACTTGTCCCTGCTGCCTCTGTCCTGCCTGCCTCACTTGTCCCTGCTGCCCTCCCCCCCACACACCTCCCAGCTCCACACACACACACACCTCCCAGCTCCCCACACACACACACCTCCCAGCTACACACACACACACACACCTCCCAGCTCCACACACACACACACACATACACACACCTCCCAGCTCCACACACACACACACACACACCTCCCAGCTCCCCCCCCACACACACACATACACACACCTCCCAGCTCCACACACACACACACACACACACACACACACACCTCCCAGCTCCACATACACACACATACATACACACACCCACACACACACACACCTCCCAGCTCCACACACATTTCGCAGTTCCTTATTTCCTTCAATCCTTTTCTCCTTCACTCCCCCTCTCCCATTCCTCTCTCACCCCCAACCCTCCATCCTCCCTCCCTTCTCTCCTCACCCTTTTTCATTCTTTGCTCCCCTACTCCACCCCTCCCTCCCCCTTATACCGCCCATCACCCCTCCCCGGTCTCCGCCCCTCAGCTGGATCAATACAGACAGACCAACAGCGGCAGCTGCAGCTGAACTGCTCCTGCAGCAGCTGTAACTGCAGCTGAAATGCTCCTGCAGCAGCGGTAGCTGCAGCTGAAATGCTCCTGCAGCAGCGGTAACTGCAGCTGAATGCAGTTGTTGCAGCTGTAACTGCAGCTTGACTGCTCCTGCAGCAGCGTAAACTGCAGCTGTTGTAGCTTTATTTCAGCTGATGTGTGTGAGAACACTCCTTCTGCATAGCTTACGCGTTCCTTGAACTTCACACCAAATGGTATCTTCCTCTTTCCTTCATTGAAAATCTTTTATGATGTCAGGGAGGCTTGAAGCAACTTGTGATCTTATATAATTTTTTGAACATACAGCATTTCTCCAAGATAGAAGAAGGTTTCAGTAGTTAAGAATTACCAGTACAGTCGGTATTCCATCATTTACAATAATTGCATTCAGACAGTGATGAAGGAAAGTTCAGATCATCTCTGTTTTCTAACTTTCAAAGAGTATATTGCTTTCAAAACTCCACGGTTGTAGCACTAGAGAAGTCGCTCAGGACTGGTTGAACTCACCACAAATCGGAAGCTGTGGTATGTTGCCATTGATGTTTGATAATCGGAAGTACTGGAATTTATCGATTGAGTTCCACAAGGGTGAGTCTTATGACCTCCCATATTTTAACTCTCATATTTTAATTCACAAAAAATCCAAAGCTGTATGTTGCAATTGATGTTTGATAAGCAGAAGTTCCACAAGGGTCCGTCGTATGACCGCCTATATTTTCAAGCATCGTCAACGATAGATCAGGTTGGGGGCAGAAGTAATGTCCCGTTTTTAAAATAGGTGTTTAAAATTTTATTTGTAAATTAATTACACTCTGTTATGAGAATAATATTCTCTGTTACTAAATTAAACGATTTTCTTTCAGATTATCTTTATCACCATGTTCAAACTCTCATGAATATTGGCATCCATGTTTGTCCCACCTAAAGATCACTTGAGAAGTGCTCTACTGTACGAATTTCATAAAGGTGTTAATGAGAGCGACACACTGGAGTCATAGTTTCCTGTGATGCTGAACTCATTTACCCTAAATCTTTAACTTTTCGAACCAGCCTGTATATACACACAAATATATTATATATTTCTAAGAATTCAACGGAAATAATTGCAAGCATTTTTTGTCTTTTTTAAAACTATATTCTATGCTCAAATTCCAAAGAACGTCCATTTTTCGTGAGAAATTTTCCACCAAATGAAACCTAAACAAATTATTCAATTTTCATGACTGTTTGAACGTGTGGTCATAAGTGATACACTCACTTGCAAGATGTCTCAAAAACCTATGACACACCCAAGTGTGTCAAAACTTCTCTGAGCGCAGTCCTTACGAGAGTTCACATAGCGCAGCCCCCGTTGCTCCTTACATCATGCCTAGCAACAAAACACGTTCCTCTGATGCCCCTTTCAAAAATTATATAACGTATGCTATTTTGAAGCATTCTGTGTATCAAATTTTCATTAGATTTGAGACGTTGGTTTTTCTTTTCATTTGCTTTGGCTTGCATATCAGATAAGCTTGTGTGTGTGTGTGTGTGTGCACGCTTTCTTGTTCGTGAAGTTTTGAATTTCTTTTCATTTACCCGGAATTATATATGCATGCATTATCGTACGCAAGACGGTGGTAATTTATTAAAAATGTAGTGAGCATTTCCAGCATACGACTACGCACCGATCGCCAGCACCAGCTCGTGCTTCTGTACGGAATGGTCAATTCTATCTTCCCAATAATCAAGCTTCAGTTCTACGCGCACACCTGAACTCGGTATTTCTTCTAGAAGGACGTAACACGTTCACTGCGTTTCCGCGGTTGTTAACGGTTCGTTTGGTTTGGTTGTAAGTAGCAAAATAGGGAAATCGATTTTCCAGCTTGAATAAATTTTAATTTTTCCTAATGAATATGAAGAATACAACTGCACGATAACGTTTTACCTCGCATGATAACAATTATTTTGCAAAAACATCGCAAAATAGATAAAATGTGGTGCATTGATACCGGCACGTAAGTGAGCAATTTACCTCTTGGTACACATGTGGCCCAATACGCAGTGAACGAGTTAATTCCTGAGATTCCCCCATATTGAGGTTCCTTTATTGGCGTAACTATTGTGCTCATATAACATTTCTACAAATTATTTTTGCTTTATATTTCGCATGTCAATTCTTTTGCATGTATCCTGTTTTTCCTTGGCAGTCATTGTCTTTATTATATCTATGGGACTTAGCACTCACCAGAGGATAATATGTCAAGGCATCAGCTGAGAATTATGTAGGCCTTTTTGTTCAAATGATTTTGTTGTTGTATAAAGGACCATCTTTATAGATTATCTGATGTCAAGCTTTTTATTACCAACTACTTAATCCTTCAACTTTTATCTTGTTTCATGAACTTCTTCCTCAACTTACTGTTTCTCTGCCTCTTCTTTATAGATTCCGCATTCCCTTTTCTCTGTGCTAAATTGTGTCTTCTTCCTTCCTCGCTTCGGAACGCTTTTTTGGCGGTTAGGAAGGCTTAAACTAACATATGATCTTTTTATCACCATGTTATATCAAATTAAATATTCTTAAAAATTCAAGATCATGGAACTTCCTTAGCGAGTATTTCGGTGCTTCTCATTCAACAACTTCCTCAGTATAATTCGGCAAAGCTGGGCTGAGAGGGATGCATTCTCTAGTGAGAGACGTATGAGCTCTTTCGTCAGGCCACCATTCGATGCCTGTATGTCTAAAAGCATGTTTACACGATCATTGAGTGCGCACGTGAGAAGTGAAGAGAGGCGCAAGTCCCGCCCACGTGTTCTCGCTTCAGGCGCATTTGCTGCTCAATGACAGTGCCGCTCTAATGACACTGACAAACTTTCGCCAGCGCCATGAAAACGACCATAGTCCGCATTGTCATTGAGGAGTAACTGCGCCTGAAGCGAGAGCAAGTGGACGGGGCTTGCGCTTCTCTTCACTGCTCACGCGCGCACTCAATGATCGTGTAAACAGGCCTTAACGTGTCTCTTCTTCGCGTCAGAGTTGATCGCTTCAGTAATTTTCTGTTTTCAACTTCATGAAACCTACTTCATAAGGAGAAGCGAGCATTCCTAGCACAGTTCAATCTTCGAATTGGAATACAAATTCTCCTAGAAGTAGATTCCAATATTAAAATGGTTGAATTTGTACATAAGCTTCCTTAACTCTTCCGAGGGCCATAATACGCGTAGATATAACATAGGTATAGATATTGCATAATTCCGATTGATTCATGTACTCGCAAAGATTTAGTCCCATAGCTGAACAAAATGTCTTTGTAACTCAGCAGATTTATCTTCTTTCACCTTCAAACTGAAAAGCAGCATTACTTCATGGTTAAGTGCGGTGACAGTTACTTTAGTAACTTATGGTAAGTGCGGCGGGTTAAACTCAAGTTCAATATTCAACTCTAATTGAAGTAATTTTCAGTACTTAATTCAGGAAATGGAAAACATTAAACGAACGGTGCCTCCATTTAGTTTTGATAAGGGACTCTTTAAAATTTTAGAACTTGTTTTCTGATCGAATAGTTGCATAGTGAAAATCCTTTCAGTGACCACCCGTGGGTCACGCCGCACTTAATGTGTTGAGCCCATGCACCGCTATTCTCAAATATTGATGAACTTTTGTTACATTATAGTTTTTAAACTTCATATCGTGTGTTTCTCTTTTGTGCGGAGGGTGATCTGCTGGTGCTGGCAATTCTGTCAGTTTCTCAGCTTGCGTTATTTGTCGCTGAACAATGCGAGCAGTTATCGGTTTCCTCAGTTAGAGAGAAGGTTTAATCAGCCATGAATTATTGTCAATTTTAATCCTAATAATGACTTACTGCAGATGGAGCAGCAAGCAGTATATTTATAAATCAACTACCCTCAGTTCAAAGGAAACAGTATTTTAAAAAGTTTGCAGAATATAGAGATGAATCGCGCGCTATGTTTCTCTAGTGTACCTCGACCTTAGTACATCTCGTATGGCTCGATTATGAGCTTAGGACCTTTATATATAGAGATTTTCAAAGTCAAATGTGTTGTAATTAATTTCATGTATCAACTCTCTCGGAAATAAACGTTTTTTCTTCCTTTCTTGCTATGTTTGGAGAGATCTATTTTTAGAATACTTTGTTTCATAAATTTTTCATTTATTTATGCAAGTTGCAA
Source organism: Morinoia aosen (assembly GCA_030386875.1). NCBI lineage: Eukaryota > Metazoa > Arthropoda > Malacostraca > Amphipoda > Talitridae > Morinoia > Morinoia aosen. The sequence goes on from CM059563.1 coordinate 63,850,108, forward strand.
TTTTTGTGTGCATTTTTTTGCACACAAAAAAATTGCATAAGGCAATTTTCTTGCTATGGCTGGAGAAATCTATTTTTAGAATACTTTGTCTCATACATTTCCTCATCCAATTACAAGAGACGTAAGGCGCGTCTCAGCACAAACGCTCGTAACGTCGTTTACAAGCGTACATCCGTCCTCTGCGTCATGTTTGTTACACAGCTGTCCGGTATTTTGTCATCAATTGACGTTCCCTTATGTTAGCAAGATACACAAGGCAATTTTACGCGAAGTCATTCAGTAAAGTTCTCCCTTCACGAACATTAACGCAGATTCGCTATGGAAATAAAGCATCCGTAGATGCCTTCATCATTTTGCGCATCAGTTTTAGCAGTGCATTGGCTGGGATGACGCACCTATGCAAACACTGCCATGTCTTCTATTTTAACTATCATGAAATATATATCAGCAATGTGAGGCAATATCAAGACATTTTTGAAGAACATCCGTGATACACCATTTTGTGGGTAAAATATCTCGTGAGTCATGACTTTTCTTTTATTGTATTCGACTTTTCCAAAGCATGACAAGACGATCCCAGAGACAGTGGGAGTAGCGAGCATCTAGCAGCCCATTTGACTGGGCGGCATGTCGCGGTCAGGCCTTCAGTTTCATGGTGAGTTGTTCGTGGCGTTCGGTTTATTTTATTATTTTATGGTTACTTTGCTTCAAACGAGCTCGCCAGAACGTATGACACACCCACGCAGCGTCCTGACACACCCAGCTCTGGTGACGCACGTCACGGTAGAGGAAACAAGGTAGGGTCATTTCTATATGGGAAAATACTCTTCCTCCTGTTCGCTAGCCGATAGAAAGGCTTTATTTCAAACAAACTTTATGACGTCACCAAAATACCAAGTCATTAGGCCAATAGTGGAGACGGATTTGAGGGGTAGCAGTGCTACCAGAAGCAATATGAGCGCTGCCATTGGTTCGTGGCCGTGACGTCAGCAAACCCCCACACTTGAGGAAAGAAAGACTAGTTTGACCCTACCTTGTTTCCTCTACCGTGACGCACGGCGCAGCGCTGCACAGACAATTTCTTCAATTATTGGATCTACGTGAGTCGATTTTTTTTTGCACTTTCGTTATAGGCGCCTCTCCTATCCGATATCTGAGCTCGGTATTTGTTTACGCACAATACAAGCTTGTATTTTATTTCTAGTTCCCGTACCGTCTTCTTTTGTAAATGTGAATTTTTGGTTGAGGCAGCTTGTGGGAATATTTGTAAAATTATGAAAACCTAGCTACTGATTGTAGTTGTCTATATTATCCATCTACTGTAATATTTGTTGTGAATATTAACTGGATTATGAAGCTTGCACTTGAAGCAATGGTTGAGCTGCATGCCAAAAATTTACCAACAGATCTGGTTTCCATTATTGTGTGCAATAAATGCGCTTAATAAGACGATGCTACAGACTACGTACTGCGCCTGGCTCACGTTTTTTCTCAGACTGCAACGGCAAAGACCTACTCTATGTTACACAAAAAATTCACTCCTGAGCAAAGAAACAATGTATTTGTTCAACTTTTTCTGCGAAATTTCATCAGCTTCAACACTTAAACCAAAGACTGAAGTTAAATAATCAACTCAAATTAGAATTCAAATGTAGTAAGCAAGTTAGAAAATAGCAAACATTAACTGGATCATGCCTTTAGTTGTCTTTAGTTAAGTATTAATGAAAATTGAGTTTGTGACTATTGGTCGGTCGTACGTATTTATAATGAAAATTCCCTCCTTGGCCACCGGCGGCTGACGTTGCCGTCAAAGTGTTCAATGCGTCCCGATATCTTACTACGAGAGTTAACGAGCCCCCAATTTTCACAGAACCCGTCTGTGACAGAGGCCAGGTCTGTTCATTCCTGAGCAGGTCGCTTGTGCCGTGGGTCGGACACGGCAACGTCCTCATTGAGAAGTTGCCTTTGGTCACGACACTGGGTTTGCTGCCGAACGAATCCAGTCTAATGGGATTTATCGTGAACGGCTCAGACTCTACAGCCTATTTTGTTTAGATTTCAGGTTTGTTTTGCCGCGGAAATGAAAAGTTCGCTCATATTTTGACTGCTCCAAATTAAGCCAATTGCTATCATCAGCTTCATCGTTTTTAAATTACCTCCACCAGAGACTTGTCAAAAAGACCCGACTTTACCGTTTCAATGACCGTATTCTTTCTCGCCAGGTCAGATATACGCAGGTCAAAGGATCTATTTCAGTTATGAATTCTTGCGAGTAATGTATTTGACCGCCATCATCATTAAATGAACGAAGGTAATGAAAGGAAAGATTAATAAAAACAAATGATCTGAAAAGAATTTATTGAAGGGATTAATCATATGCATAAAAAATTATACTGTATAAATGACACATTTACCAAATCAAGTTGATCAGTAATGATAATTAAAAAACTACTTAGCATTATTAAGTTATGTTATAAATACTCCTACCGTGGGCAGGTGGTGGCACACCACATCTTACTTTTAATCCAAAAGGTTGACTCGAAGAAAATCATCTGTCGTTTATTAGTTTTTTTGAAAACTAACCTGAAACGCACACAAAAAAAGGTACAAAAACTTTGTGCCTCAAAAGTTCTGGTGATACGATTCAGAAAAGCTGCACGGTTCTATTAATAATAGAATCGTACTTCTATTTTTTAAATATTAACAACATTGGATGAACAGAATTGAAACATTTATTAATCGTTAGTGTGTATTAGAGGCTTCATAACATAAGAGGTCGAGTGTTGAATCCATGGCGATAGTAAGCAAAACATCGAACTATACATCAGGACGCGGTAACACACCAATGCTGGCAGTGGTGGGATGATTGTAGTGGAATGAATAACCATTGGCCTGGGCTCCACTGCCTCAAAAAATCGAGAAATGTTGACCGATTACAGCTCAGGTATATCCCACGGGAACGTTACACTTAGTGGCCTCAATCAAAGCACACAGCCCCTTTATTTATTATGATATCAGGTACAAACCAACAGCGACATCATTCCCAATCTTCACTTTTTATACACAGTGCCGGCCAAAATAACTTCAAGTTGTCATTAAGCTTCAACATATGACCTTTTAAATAATTCATTCATCATTTTTACAGTCATTTACCGAAATGAATTGATGGTGCTTCAATGAGTGGTAGCATGTCTCCAATACTGGGCGATATATTTTTGTGTTTTCATGACTCTGTATCAAGACAACTTTTCCCTCGGAATTCAAACCCGTGTTTTGTAGAGGTACGTTAATGATATCTTTTGATTGTTTCAGAGCAAATTACACTCAAATATTTTTTGTGAAATAGTTAAATTTTAATCATCAGGTAATGCCATTCACTCACGATAGTGAGAAAGATTACCTCTGGTCTTCTAAGATTTCAGCATTAAAAAGCAGGTACTTGGTTTTTGTGCAGGTGTTCATCGCAAGCCTTCGTTCACAAAATTAAGCTTGAAATTTGAAAGTACAATGAGCAATGAGTACACAACTAGTCCGTTAAGGTGCTTAACAGATAGGGCAATGACTGGGTTCAATTGGGCTTCTTTTATTACTTGATGGCCATTATTTTTGTGTTGCTCAAAATTGTTGTAAGTTATACATGGATTTCGAATTTAACTTTTATTACTTGATGGCCATTATTTTTGTGTTGCTCAAAATTGTTGTAAGTTATACATGTATTTCAAATTTAACTTTTATTACTTGATGGCCATTATTTTTGTGTTGCTCAAAATTGTTGTAAGTTGTACATGTATTTCAAATTTAACTTTTATTACTTGATGGCCATTATTTTTGTGTTGCTCAAAATTGTTGTAAGTTATACATGGATTTCAAATTTAACAGTCAATAACCTTGTGCAATTGTCCATAAGGATTTCATTTACGGTGTTTCGTTAATGTAAGATCGGATGCGTTCAAAAAGTACTGGGGATAATATCAAAGAAGTAATTTAAACGAATTACACTCACATAGATATTAAGACAAGTTTCCGTAACCGTAACCATGGTCAATTTTTTTCAGCATTGGCGATCAAGAACAGGGTAGAAATTAGCACAGCAAACACAAGGAAAGCTCATGAAAGAACAGCTAACCTTTTATGTGTAAGGTACTGACAACCAGAAAGTGTATTCTCCCTGTTGAAAACGAACGTCACAACAGAGTTTATTCTCCCTGTTGAAAATAAACGAGCGTCATGTATTTTTATTTTTCTCAGATACTTAGAGAATCACGTTGTCCTCCATGACACAAGGCCCGTAGCGGCCTTTGTAAGCAACACGTGGGCTGACTGGCTAGTTAAGCAACACGTGGGCTGACTGGCAAGTTATGCAACACGTGGGCTGACTGGCTAGTTAAGCAAGACGTGGGCTGACTGGCTGGTTAAGAAACATGTGGGCTGACTGGCTAGTTAAGCAAGACGTGGGCTGACTGGCTAGTTAAGCAACACGTGGGCTGACTGGCAAATTAAGCAACACGTGGGCTGACTGGCTAGTTAAACAAGACGTGGGCTGACTGGCTAGTTAAGCAACACGTGGGCTGACTGGCAAGTTAAGCAACACGTGGGCTGACTGGCTAGTTAAGCAACACGTGGGCTGACTTGCTAGTTAAGCAACACGTGGGCTGACTGGCTAGTTAAGCAACACGTGGGCTGACTGGCTAGTTAAGAAAGACGTGGGCTGACTGGCTAGTTAAGCAACACGTGGGCTGACTGGCTAGTTAAGCAAGACGTGGGCTGACTGGCTAGTTAAGCAACACGTGGGCTGACTGGCTAGTTAAGCAACACGTGGGCTGACTGGCTAGTTAAGCAACACGTGGGCTGACTGGCTAGTTAAGCAAGACGTGGGCTGACTGGCAAGTTAAGCAACACGTGGGCTGACTGGCTAGTTAAGCAACACGTGGGCTGACTGGCTAGTTAAGCAACACGTGGGCTGACTGGCTAGTTAAGCAAGACGTGGGCTGACTGGCTAGTTAAGCAACACGTGGGCTGACTGGCTAGTTAAGCAAGACGTGGGCTGACTGGCTAGTTAAGCAACACGTGGGCTGACTGGCAAGTTAAGCAACACGTGGGCTGACTGGCTAGTTAAGCAACACGTGGGCTGACTGGCTAGTTAAGCAACACGTGGGCTGACTGGCAAGTTAAGCAACACGTGGGCTGACTGGCTAGTTAAGCAACACGTGGGCTGACTGGCTAGTTAAGCAACACGTGGGCTGACTGGCTAGTTAAGCAAGACGTGGACTGACTGGCTGGTTAAGAAACATGTGGGCTGACTGGCTAGTTAAGCAAGACGTGGACTGACTGGCTGGCTAAGAAACATGTGGGCTGACTGGCTAGTTAAGCAAGACGTGTTCTGACTGGCTAGTTAAGCAACACGTGGGCTGACTGTCTAGTTAAGCAAGACATGGTGCTTACTAACAGGTCAGATCATATTCTTTGCACTATGCATAATTCAAGTTGTAATATTTTTATTTGGGAAATTTTGCTTAGATATTCGGTTGTTTCTGGGCCTCGCATCCTTTCACAGATTTGGTTTTTGAATCCATTGATGGACAAAACATTGGCTTGAAAACTGCAATTGACTCAAGGGTATTATTCCGTGAAGAAAATCAAAATTGTATTCGAAAATATAATAACTAAGAAATTCATTCCATGCTCATCTATATGAAAATTTTTGAGCATTTTTAATTTTTTGTAGGACAAGTTATGGATAGACGAGACAGCACACAGTACATCACATACTACTCAGCACACGCTGTACAACACATTCAGCACAATATCTGCCTGTAGTTGGGACAGCCCCTGCCTGTAGTGGGGGCAGCCCCTGCCTGTAGTGGGGGCAGCCCCTGCCTGTAGTGGAGGCAGCCCCTGCCTGTAGGGGGGGCAGCTCCTGCCTGTAGTGGGAGCAGCCCCTGCCTGTAGTGGGGGCAGCTCTTCCTGTAGTGACAGAAGCATACACACAAGGGATTATATTGGCCAGCCCCGAGTATTATCTAAAAATTCCATGCACAATCAGCAGTCATGGCTCCTCAAAGCGTTACTGCAGGACGAAGTGTAACGTGAGGGAATCGTTCGCCGCCGTCAACACGACTTTTTCCATAATGGGGAAATGCGAGTATGTTGGGATGGAGTTTATTTGTGTCCGAGAGTGTTGGAACACATTGAAGCTTCATGCCTTCCGTACGTATTAACATGAAAATACACCTCTTAATTGTTCTTTGATTATTCGTCAACGTTCTTTATCAAGATCTTATTTGTACTTTAATTAGGTGACAAGGTCTTTTAATCATGTGACAAGCTTTTCTCTATCCTTTCCACAGACATGTTCAACCACCAAACAACATGAAGACAAAACATGCAGACAAAACAAGCAAACCCTGTGGCATTAGTAAAGGGTGAGGCACAGCAGTCCTCTCGCTGTTGGAAGGCAGGTGTGAGGGGCTGGACGCGACGTTGACGCTACCATGTTCGCGTAGAGGATGATGTGTGTTGGTGAACGTGGACTTTTCGGGCACTGACGAAATCAACGGACGTGACGAAATTAGAGTTTGATCTCAAAGACAACCGTGCGCCAGTTTGTGTACAGCAACACGGCCGTCCCATCGCTCAAACCTGGATGTCTAAAGGCCTCTTTACACGATCATTGAGTGCGCGAGTGAGCAGTGAAGAGAAGCGCAAGCCCCGCCCACTTGCTCTCGCTTCAGGCGCATTTCCTCTCCGCTGGCGTCAGTTTTGTTCGCAATTACCGTTCTAGTTATAGTTCATCTCTTGTTATCATATAACTAAATAATGTATACCTATAATGTGTGTCATTACCTAGTCATAGCAATAAATTCTCTGTCTATAATTGCAGATTTACAACTGATGGTTCAAAGTCAAGCCACCCCCAGAAACAACTGATGGGTCAAGGCCTGCAACGTTCGCTATAGTTTTGACCTCATACAATTTTAACAATTTAGACTTCTTTGGTTTTTGCACTCAACTTTTTATTGTTCCGTGCTTTATTGTGTGGCCCACACCCACCCAGTGTTGGCATACTGTTATCATTTCATCAAAACTGCGGCTAATGAGAAATACATGTGCTCCATGGAGCAAGTGTTGCGACAGGCTTACCAAAAATTTAATCGACTTCATTTGAAGATAAATTCCTCACGAACTTCCAACCATATCGTCTACGACCCAGTTTTGAATGTTCTAGAATATTCTTTGGAGAGCAAAGCTATCTTTACACTTTGACTGCTGCGGGTAAATTTGAAGTTTAATATTAAACTAAAATTTAAAGCCAGTTGTAGTCAGCAATGTTGAACATAGAAAACATGAACTGGATGGTACCTTCATTTAGTTTTGACAAAGTATTTTTGGCAATTGATTTTGTGACTGCTTGTTTTTCTGCATCATTAAGAAAATTCTCTCTGTGTACCACCGGTGGAGCCCGTCGCAGTCAAAATGTTGAACAACGCCATCATCTCAGGAAGGTCGTTCCGAACGTGCAATGTTTGAGTTTCGTTACCAGTTCTTTCTTCACCTGCAGATCTTGCGACACGAAGCCGTCGAGATTCCTTGCGATCAACATTCAATAGATCTCCAAGCAATTCAAGAGATCTCCTCTATTTATTGATCTGGAAATGATATTTTAAAAAGTTTTCATTGTAGGAATTTATTTGTAGGTTGTTCATCCGTTTAGTCATATTTCTATTTACGTTGAAATGATTCATATTATTTTTTTGCCTTCGTTACGGCTGGTCGTGAGGTAAATGAAGGCTTCCTTTAGCTTAGGGGCGTAGGCTGCCATGCTAGTTCTCATTGTTAATTTCCTTTGGGCCATACGAGCAATAAGCTTTGTCATGCACCTGGATGGAGCCCTTTTAGTTCCTGTAAAAGACTCCCTCGTGAAGTCTAATGGCCTATCTAACGATTATGATCAAGTTTCAGTAATCAGTGGTCAACACGGGAGCTACAGAGTTAGTGTGTATTAGAGAAGCAATAAAATTAGAGGTCGAGTGTAAAATGTACGACGATGGTAAACAAAACATAGAACAATACATTAGATGCGGTAACGCGCCAATGGTGGCAGCGGTGGGATGATTTTAAAATGGCACTTGCTGGAGTTAGGCTTGGACCTCACTTCTGCCCCGCATCTCACAACAGCAGCTGCACTGCCTCTCTCAAGACCATTTGAGTGATTTTTTTTAGTTCCATTCAATTAGTCTCTATTGTTTTTCTCTCAGGACGTTACGTTAATTTAGGACATTTGCAAGCCCCTTACTGAAGAGATTCCGTCCAGCTTGTTGTCTTTCTAGTTGTAAATCTAAACTTTACGCCGAGTGCATCAATTTTGTTTGCTTAAAGAAAAGAGGAGATGAATTATTTGTGCTATTGACAATCGTCAGCAGGCACCAATTTTAAGACTATGTTACCATTTTGTATTTTCAAGATACTTCTTTGATAAGTAAGGTTATTATGTTTGACAGAAACTGTTCGCGCGTAATGTGGGGGAAAATTTCCTCATTGAACTGACTTATAAAAGTTGAATATCGTATTGAAAAATTGACCGTAATACAAACGAAAGAAAATACTTCGCGAATCGTTAGACAAAAATGAAAGTACGATTTTGGTCCATGCTTGAAACATCGTGACGTTGAAGCGATCGCGAGTACGATATCGAAGGAACCAACACATAGCACCACCTACAGCTACCCTCCTGTATCTATAGCTGGACCTGGCAGCTATACTCATATGTATGTACCTGTATTGGTGTTTTGAATGATCTTCGATGGAGGCCTTTTGCCCCGCGTTGAAAGTAGCAGCAATACGCTGCCAGTTCTAGTTCCTCTAGCTAGATTAAGGATATCATCCCAGGCCTCTGCCCTGTTGCTCCGGGGGTCATTTCTCATGTTTTTGTTGGGAAAGGACCCTTAGGTGGTGGACTATTCGGTCCTAAAATTTTATGACGCTACGGACAATAAATCCCCCCCCCAGGGAGGGGGGGGTGAGGGAGCCATAATTTTTCATTTTCGACCGATTTTGACCCCATATAAAAAGAGAACGAATGGGAAATGGAAAAAATGCCGACGTGGGCTTATTAGAAATGTTCCAAGAATTCTAAAACTGTCATTGATTTTGTTCTAGCATCAAAACTCGATGAGGAGATACGTCTTGAAATATCAATATCAGTGAAATATCAATACGGAAAAACCAATATGCCAAATTTTTTCAAAAACTAAGGCCTAAATTGAAAAAGCGAATAGATTAAATTGTGTTTCTTTTCAAAAGTTACATATCAAAGTCAAATTTCATAAGAATCAGACTGAAAAAAAAATTTCATATATAAAAGAAGTAAAATTTTTTTTAATTATTTATTTTGGAAATCACAATTTACAGTGTGAATATGAAGTTATGTATGAAAATTATCGAAATAAAATTCAAACTGCATTCAATTAAATAAATTGTTCATTATATTACACTTCAACAAAAAATTTTGTTTTGGCTTATACCAAAAAAAAAAATTTTCGACATTCAACCCGTATCTCTTCATTGAGTTTTGATGCTAGAACAAAACCAAAGACAGTTTTAGAATCCTTGAAACATTTATAACAAGCCCATATCGGCTTTTCTTTGAAATTCGAATTTTTTGAAAAAATATATAATTCCAAACTCAAAAGATTGTTGTTGATTTCAGAAATTTAAAAAAATTAAAAAAAAAACCGAATACAATTTGAATTTGAAAAAAAAACCGACGTAGGCTTGTTGAAACTGTTCCAGGGATTCTAAAACTGTCTTTGGCTTTGTTCTAGCATCAAAACTCAACGAGGAGATACGCCTTGATATATACATAAAAATATACCAAAAAACTAATTTTTCGTAAATAAAAAAACAATTAACGCCTAAATCGAAAAAATGACACGAGTAAAAAAGGTTTACTTTCATAAAATACATATACCGGGTAATTTTCAAACGAATCGGAAAAAAAGTTCTAGAAGTGGGATGATCTCCTTAACCGTCTTTTTAATAGCAAAATGATCGTTACAGTGATAAAAAAAGTAATTTCACGTTGTTTGAAACAAAAATACATTTCTGAACTCAAAATTGGGTGTACTTCAGACAACTACGTTTTTAGCACTTAGCCTGAGTTTGTGCGGGTACTACGTTTGGTTCGGTCAGGTTGTGAGTAGCAGAATGGAAAACCGACTGTACTACTCAAATCCATTACTATCCTTGCTAAAGCGTGTGAGAATTATAATTTTGCAATAATGTTACCTCTTATGCTGAAGTAAATTTTGATAATGACAGTGAAATGGATGAAATGCTATTTATTTATGCCCGTATGCAAACGAGCCATTTGCCTGGTAGTCCACATATGCCCCAATATGTATTAGACGTGTTCATGACAACGATTTAAATTCACTTGCTTGAAATGAGGGTAAGACATTCCCCAACAATAATACATTTGGCGGTTCGCATTTGACGCAACTGTTACCAAATAATTGATATAAAGAAGGTATTCCACGCACGAAAGGTAGAAACCACCTCTGCTAAAACCACTGACCATTACTTTATCACTCCCTTTCTATTTTTACATTTTCCTTGTCTGGAAGTTTCCTTCTTCTCTTGATCAAATTTGCGTTATGCACATCGCAGTTTGTAGCAAATTTTGTCCTGGAAGACTTTATTCGAACTAGCGAAGTTTTCCTTTATTTCCAGCCCGATTGCCTGTCTGTCCTCTTCGCCATCTTTTATTGGGAGGCTAGGCAGACTGTAGGCTGCGCCATCTTGGATTGGGAGGCTCGGCAGATTGTAGGCTGCGCCATCTTGGATTGGGAGGCTCGGCAGATTGTAAGCTGCGCCATTTTGGATTGAGAGGCTCTGCAGATTGAAGGCTGTGCCATCTTGGATTGGGAGGCTCGGCAGATTGTAGGCTGCACCATCTTGGATTGGAAGGCTCGGCAGATTGTAGGCTGCGCCATCTTAGATTGGGACGCTCGGCAGATTGTAGGCTGCGCCATCTTGGATTGGGAGGCTTGGCAGGTTGTAGGCTGTGCCATCTTGGATTGGGAGGCTCGGCAGATTGTAGGCTGCGCCATCTTGGATTGGGAGGCTCGGCAGATTGTAGGCTGTGCGATCTTGGATTGGGAGGCTCGGCAGATTGTAGGCTGCGCCATCTTGGATTGGGAGGCTCGGCAGATTGTAGGCTGCGCCATCTTGGATTGGGAGGCTCGGCAGATTGTAGACTGTGCCATCTTGGATTGGGAGGCTAGGCAGATTGTAGGCTGCGCCATCTTGGATTGGGAGGCTCGGCAGATTGTAGGCTGCACCATCTTGGATTGGGAGGCTCGGCAGATTGTAGGCTGTGCCATCTTGGATTGGGAGGCTAGGCAGATTGTAGGCTGCGCCATCTTGGATTGGGAAGCTAGGCAGATTGTAGGCTGCGCCATCTTGGATTGGGAGGCTAGGCAGATTGTAGGCTGCGCCATCTTGGATTGGGAGGCTAGGCAGATTGTAGGCTGCGCCATCTTGGATTGGGAGGCTCGGCAGATTGTAGGCTGTGCCATCTTGGATTGGGAGGCTAGGCAGATTGTAGGCTGCGCCATCTTGGATTGGGAGGCTAGGCAGATTGTAGGCTGCGCCATCTTGGATTGGGAGGCTAGGCAGATTGTAGGCTGCGCCATCTTGGATTGGGAGGCTAGGCAGATTGTAGGCTGCGCCATCTTGGATTGGGAGGCTAGGCAGATTGTAGGCTGCGCCATCTTGGATTGGGAGGCTCGGCAGATTGTAGGCTGTGCCATCTTGGATTGGGAGGCTAGGCAGATTGTAGGCTGCGCCATCTTGGATTGGGAGGCTAGGCAGATTGTAGGCTTCGCCATCTTGGATTGGGAGGCTCGGCAGATTATAGACTGCGCCATCTTGGATTGGGAGGCTCGGTAGATTGTAGGCTGTGCCATCTTGGATTGGGAGGCTAGGCAGATTGTAGGCTGCGCCGTTGGCATTCACCGCGTGCCTTATGAGGCAAGCAAACAGAAGGCGCTCAGTGAAAACCAACTGCACAGCCTACGCTTTGTAGCACAGCATCTAGTAGAGCCTGCACTTTGTAGGACAGCTTGCACTTTGTAACACAGCCTATAGCACAACATCTAGCACAACATCTAGCACAACATCTAGCACAACATTTAGCACAACATCTGGCACAACATCTAGCACAACATCTAGCACAACATTTAGCACAACATCTGGCACAGCCTTCACCACAGAGTATGAAGTGGCTGTAAGCATCATCACACATAGTCTCAGATTCTGTAACACACGCCAAGTTCAGCCACCCACCCTCGCACTGAAGTCCCAAAAATAGACGAATAATCTGGGAAAATAATTCGAGATCCACTACAGCACAAGTCTGCCCAAGGAATAGACGGCCTACTTGAGGACCAGCCCTGCTATAGTCACTCACAGACCAGCGGTTGCTCTCTGTGCCGTCCTGGCTCGTCTGCAGCTCCGGTGCGCCCTGCAATGGAAACTGGCGTGAGTGACACGAGGATATAGATGTCACCACACGTACACACCATAGCACCACACACACACACACACACACACACCATAGCACCACACGCACACCTCAGCACCACACGCACACCTTCCAAAGGCAACAGTTCGATGTTGACGATCCCTGAAGAGCGCAGTCCTCCCTCTTGACTTGCACAGTCCCACCTTACGAGACAGTCTCAAACACATCTTTCTGCCCCTGATGTTTAGTCCTGCCATTGGAGCAGCAGCTGGAGTCCAGCTGTCGGCGTGTGTTGCATGTGTGTTGTGTGCTGCGTGTGTGTGTATGTGCGTGAGTGTAATGTTGCCCCCAGCTCTGGGACCTGGGGACAAAAAGTCTCATCGTGAAATAGGAGGGAGTGCAGATGACGGACAGCATCTCTGGCCTAAATTATTGGAGAAGGCTGGATCACCTCTCCCTGTTTTGCCTTCAAGGAAGGGGAGAAGCACAATAATTTATTCATGGAAGATAACGTGAGGACTATTGCCTAATTACTCAGGTGACAGCATTAGCAACGCTTTGGTACATTGTGCCGTGTTCAATATCAGAGCAGCAGCCAGTATTCGGTCAAGACAAGAGCAGTGCTTTGCGGTAATTAAACCAAATGATGCTTTATTCTAATCAAGCCCGATACACATCATTTTGTACATTGGCTTTCCAATTGCCTCAGAACTAACACCAGGACGCCATGACGGTTACCCCCGGTCAAGCCGGTACCCATTTCCGGCACCAGGGTAGGGTGGGGAATTGTGGCTGAGTTCTCCCTTGTCCCAACGGGAGGGAAACCAGGAGGTACTGCCGGGATGCGAACTGCCGACCTTCCTGTGAAAACCGCCCTCGCCACCACTCGGCCACTGTGACCCCCAAAGCTGTTCACAGCATCCCGAGGTGCAGGAGAGATTGCAAGGGATCTCTAAAATCATTTTTTAAAAGCTGGACGGATTTGTGAGGATAATCCCTGCCACACCTTCGCCCCCCAGCACCACCAGTCAGGGCACAGCAGCTCGCGGACGTGAAGGCAAGCGCGGTGTATCTTCGCGCCGGCACCTGGCGTAGCAACGGGGCCCGAATCTGAAGGGTTCGAACACCAACCCAAGGTGTGTTGTGTGTGTTGTGTTGTATGTTGTGTTGTGTGCGTTGTGGTGTTGTTGTGATGTTGTGTTTTGTGTGTACTGCGTCTGTTGTGGTGTTTTGGTGTTGTGCAAGTTGTGAGTGTTGTGCAGGTTGTGTGTGTTGTGCAAGTTGTGTGTTGTGTGTGTGTTGTGCGATTTGTGTGTGTTGTGCTAGTTGTGAGTTGTGTGTTTTGTGGTGTGTTGTGTGTATTGTGTGTTGTCTATGAGTTGTGTGTGTTGTGTGTGTTCTGCGTGTTGTGGTGGTGTTGTGTGCATTGTATGTGTTGTGTATGTATTGTGCGTATGTTGTATGTATGGGGTGTGTATGTTGTGTGTTGTGTTGCGAGTGTTATGTGTGTATATATGAATGAATGTATGTGTACGTAGGAGTATGTCTGCGTCAGAGTGTTAGGGTGTGTGTGCGTGTGTATTTACATGCGTGCCTTCGCGATATACATGTGCACACAAACAAGGGTGCGTGCATATGCACAAAGTCCCATACTCGCGTATCTCTGTGTGTGCTCTGTAATAGCGTGTGTGCGTGTGTGTGTGCGTGTGTGCGTGTGTGTGTGTGCGTGTCTGCACAAATCAATGAAGTTGAATGGTGACCCAGAGACCTCAGCTGTCCTTATTGATCGCCTGCTCTGCTCGCCTGCTCTGCTCGCCTGCTGTGCTCGCCTGCTCTGCTCGCCTGCTCTGCTTGCCTGCTCTGCTCGCCTGCTCTGCTCGCCTGCTCTGCTTGCCTGCTCTGCTCGCCTGCTCTGCTCGCCTGCTCTGCTCGCCTGCTCTGCTCGCCTGCTCTGCTCGCCTGCTCTGCTCGCCTGCTCTGCTCGCCTGCTCTGCTCGCCTGCTCTGCTCGCCTGCTCTGCTCGCCTGCTCTGCTCGCCTGCTCTGCTCGCCTGCTCTGCTCGCCTGCTCTGCTCGCCTGCTCTGCTCGCCTGCTCTGCTCGCCTGCTCTGCTCGCCTGCTCTGCTCGCCTGCTCTGCTCGCCTGCTCTGCTCGCCTGCTCTGCTCGCCTGCTCTGCTCGCCTGCTCTGCTCGCCTGCTCTGCTCGCCTGCTCTGCTCGCCTGCTCTGCTCGCCTGCTCTGCTCGCCTGCTCTGCTCGCCTGCTCTGCTCGCCTGCTCTGCTCGCCTACACATATCAACACAAACCAACACAAACCAACACACGCCAACACACACCAACACACACCAACACACACCAACACACCTACACACACCTATACACACACCAACACACACCAACACACACCAACACACACCAACACACACCAACACACACCAACACACACCAACACACACCAACACACACCAACACACACCAACACACACCAACACACCAACACAAACCAACACACCAACACACACCAACACACACACAACACACGGCCCAGGGATGAGTATTGATTCAGACTTGGGTATTGATTTTCTAGTTGCTTTCTTGTTTTGGTGTTGTGTTGCTGTGTGGTGTTGTTGTGTGGTGTTGCTGTGTGGTGTTGCTGTGTGGTGTTGCTGTGTGGTGTTGCTGTGTGGTGTTGCTGTGTGGTGTTGCTGTGTGGTGTTGCTGTGTGGTGTTGCTGTGTGGTGTTGCTGTGTAGTGTTGCTGTGGGATGTTACTGTGTGGTGTTGCTGTGGGATGCTGCTGTGTGGTGTTGTTGTGTGGCTGTTGCTGTGTGGTGTTGTTGTGTGGTGTTGCTGTGTGGTGTTGTTGTGTGGCTGTTGCTGTGTGGTGTTGTTGTGTGGTGTTGCTGTGTGGTGTTGCTGTGTGGTGTTGCTCTGTGGTGTTGCTGTGTGGTGTTGCTGTGTGGTGTTGCTGTGTGGTGTTGCTGTGTAGTGTTGCTGTGGGATGTTACTGTGTGGTGTTGCTGTGTGGTGTTGCTGTGTAGTGTTGCTGTGGGATGTTACTGTGTGGTGTTGTTGTGTGGTGTTGCTGTGGGGTGTTGCTGTGTGGTGTTGTTGTGTGGTGTTGCTGTGGGGTGTTGCTGTGTGGTGTTGTTGTGTGGTGTTGCTGTGGGGTGTTGCTGTGTGGTGTTGCTGTGGGGTGTTGTTGTGTGGTGTTGTTGTGTGGTGTTGTTGTGTGGTGTTGCTGTGGGGTGTTGCTGTGTGGTGTTGTTGTTTGGTGTTGCTGTGGTGTGTTGCTGTGTGGTGTTGTTGTGTGGTGTTGTTGTGGTGTGTTGCTGTGTGGTGTTGTTGTGTGGTGTTGCTGTGTGGTGTTGCTGTGTGGTGTTGTTGTGTGGTGTTGCTGTGTAGTGTTGCTGTGGGATGTTACTGTGTGGTGTTGCTGTGGGGTGTTGCTGTGTGGTGTTGTTGTGTGGTGTTGCTGTGGGGTGTTGCTGTGTGGTGTTGTTGTGTGGTGTTGCTGTGGGGTGTTGCTGTGTGGTGTTGCTGTGTGGTGTTGCTGTGGGGTGTTGTTGTGTGGTGTTGTTGTGTGGTGTTGTTGTGTGGTGTTGCTGTTGGGTGTTGCTGTGTGGTGTTGTTGTGTGGTGTTGCTGTGTAGTGTTGCTGTGGGATGTTACTGTGTGGTGTTGCTGTGGGGTGTTGCTGTGTGGTGTTGTTGTGTGGTGTTGCTGTGGGGTGTTGCTGTGTGGTGTTGTTGTGTGGTGTTGCTGTGGGGTGTTGCTGTGTGGTGTTGCTGTGTGGTGTTGCTGTGGGGTGTTGCTGTGGGGTGTTGCTGTGTGGTGTTGTTGTGTGGTGTTGCTGTGGGGTGTTGCTGTGTGGTGTTGTTGTGTGGTGTTGCTGTGTGGTGTTGCTGTGTGGTGTTGCTGTGTGGTGTTGCTGTGGGGGTGTTGCTGTGTGGTGTTGTTGTGTGGTGTTGCTGTGGGGTGTTGCTGTGTGGTGTTGTTGTGGGGTGTTGCTGTGTGGTGTTGTTGTGTGGTGTTGCTGTGGGGTGTTGCTGTGTGACGTGTTGTTGTTTGGTGTTGCTGTGGTGTGTTGCTGTGTGGTGTTGTTGTGTGGTGTTGCTGTGGTGTGTTGCTGTGTGGTGTTGTTGTGTGGTGTTGCTGTGTGGTGTTGCTGTGTGGTGTTGTTGTGTGGTGTTGCTGTGTAGTGTTGCTGTGGGATGTTACTGTGTGGTGTTGCTGTGGGGTGTTGCTGTGTGGTGTTGTTGTGTGGTGTTGCTGTGGGGTGTTGCTGTGTGGTGTTGTTGTGTGGTGTTGCTGTGGGGTGTTGCTGTGTGGTGTTGCTGTGTGGTGTTGCTGTGGGGTGTTGTTGTGTGGTGTTGTTGTGTGGTGTTGCTGTGTGGTGTTGCTGTGTGGTGTTGTTGTGTGGTGTTGCTGTGGGGTGTTGCTGTGTGGTGTTGTTGTGTGGTGTTGCTGTGGGGTGTTGCTGTGTGGTGTTGGTGTGTGGTGTTGCTGTGGGGTGTTGCTGTGTGGTGTTGTTGTGTGGTGTTGCTGTGTGGTGTTGTTGTGTGGTGTTGCTGTGTGGTGTTGTTGTGTGGTGTTGCTGTGGGGTGTTGTTGTGTGGCTGTTGCTGTGTGGTGTTGTTGTGTGGCTGTTGCTGTGTGGTGTTGTTGTGTGGTGTTGCTGTGTGGTGTTGTTGTGTGGTGTTGCTGTGGGGTGTTGCTGTGGGGTGTTGCTGTGTGGTGTTGTTGTGTGGTGTTGCTGTGTGGTGTTGCTGTGTGGTGTTGTTGTGTGGTGTTGCTGTGTGGTGTTGTTGTGTGGTGTTGCTGTGGGGTGTTGCTGTGTGGTGTTGTTGTGTGGTGTTGCTGTGTGGTGTTGTTGTGTGGTGTTGCTGTGTGGTGTTGTTGTGTGGTGTTGCTGTGTGGTGTTGTTGTGTGGTGTTGCTGTGGGGTGTTGTTGTGTGGCTGTTGCTGTGTGGTGTTGTTGTGTGGCTGTTGCTGTGTGGTGTTGTTGTGTGGTGTTGCTGTGTGGTGTTGTTGTGTGGTGTTGCTGTGGGGTGTTGCTGTGGGGTGTTGCTGTGTGGTGTTGTTGTGTGGTGTTGCTGTGTGGTGTTGTTGTGTGGCTGTTGCTGTGATATTAGAGTTCCAATAAGCGGTATTTCACCACAGTTGAGCCGTTGAACAAATTTAGAGATATGAGTTAAATAGCAAAACAATTTCCGTTGTCTATTGCGTCTAATGCGTCGTAGGAAATAATTACAATATTTATTTCGCCCCCCACCAACAAATTCAAATGCTTCACTCTAGCGAGCTTCACACGGTCTGAAAGTGCTTTACTTTACGGTCTCTAAGTTACTTATATTCAAATGCACTGTCAAAATCAGATTGTGCAAGGAAGGGAACTCATTTCTTGTTTTGCCTCCCTGTCAGTCATTCTTTGTTTCAACACTTTACACGGGTATTAAATTACCAATGTGTTGTTATCAGTTAAGGATGTTAATGTTAAGGTGTTTTGACAACCAATGTATCAACATTTCATGTTGTACTTTATTGGAAATAAACTGGTTTTATTTTCCTTTCTTTCTTATATAACGATATTCAGTCAAGGACACTGCGCCTCTCCCACTGCTGAGCATTTGACTGCGTCAAACACAATATTCTTCAGCTCGATATTTCAAAGATGCTTTGCTTAGCAGTTTGCTTGAACTTTTACCGCAACGGGTTGCACTGAAGTTCAATTAAAGTCAACTGTAGGGCGCAATGTTAAAAAATGAACATGAACTGGATTGTGCGTTTATTTAGCTCCCATCTAAAGTATTTATGGAAATTGAATTTGTGACTACTGGTCGGTCAGCGGCATTTTGAAAAAGCCCTCCGTGTACCACCGGTGGTGCATGACGCCGTTGAAATGTTGAATGACAAAATGGTATCATTTATTCCGAGTTATTTATTTATCATCATTCATTCCTTCTCAGACGCACACACCCAACACAAGTCGCCACTGCAGGACATGGCCACGCACTAACTAATTATATTAAATTATACCTAAACTAACTAAACTATAACTGACTAAACTATTGAAATGAACTTCCAAACCTGACTCTCACAAATGAATCAAACCAGTCTACACAATGAAAAACCTTAGCAATTGGATTGTTAAAACACACCCAACAAACTACACAGAGAAGCTAAGTATAACAAATGGAGACAACCTCATTCATTTTTGACCTCATTCTCTACGGAGCCGTTGGTTGTGAGTGGTGTGCGTCAGGGCTCTGTTTTGGGTCCACTCCTTTTCCTGGTCCCCATTTGGGACATTGATGTCAGTCTGTTGCCCTCTCGAGTTTCATCCTTCGCTGACGACACCAGGGTCTTGAAAATTACTGCTAAGGTGGAGGACTGTGAGGCTCTACAGAGTGACCTTCAGAACATCTGCGAGTAGGTGACAAGAAACAACATGACCTTCAATAAAAATAAATTTGAGTTGATGCGATACTGTTTGCACCCTGACGCCTCGTATGCGTACAGCCCCACTGGTGGTTCTGCGATTGATCGCAAGTCTTCGGTCAGGGATCTGGGGCTCGTGATCTCGGATGGCGGTGGCTTCGGAGAGCACATTAACCAGGTGGTGCTTAAGTGCAGTCGCCAGATTGGATGGATCCTGAGAACCTTTAAGACAAGGGAAGCCCAGCTAATGCTGAAATTGTTCAAATCGTTAGTCCTCCTATTGGCAGAGTTCTGTTGCCAGCTCTGGGCTCGCGGTGGCTCAGCGGTTAAGGGATCGGACTTGTATGTTGGAGTCGCGGGTTCGTATCCCGGTGCTGGCGCTGCGATTTTCCCCGTTGGGTATAAGGGGAAGCTCAAGCACAATACCCCACTCAACTCAGGTGTCGGAAATGGGTACCGGCTCTACGGGGGAACCGTCATGGTGTCCTATATATAGTGTTAGTTATAAGAAATTTGAAAAACCAATGCTTAAGATCATTTGTATCAGGCTTGATTGGAAATAAAGCATCCCAAAGATACCGATGTTTGTTTGTTTTGTTTTGTTCTGGAGTCCGAGCACTGTTGGTGAAGTACAGAAGTTGGAGGGTGTACAGAGTACCTTCACTGCAAGGATCGACGGAATGCAGTCGTTTGACTACTGGAAACGGCTATCACACCTGTCCCTGTTTTCATTACAGCGCCGCCGTGAAAGGTACCTCATCATATATACCTGGAAGGTTCTGAATGGCTTGGCTCCGAACTTCAGGGACCAGGCGATGCGACTAGCAGCCCAGCGGCACATTCGGCGAGGGAAAACTTGTAACATCCCAGCATTTAGCAGCAGGGCGCTGGCGAGCATCAAGACGAGGCATGAGAACTCGTTCTCTGTTATGGGACCTCGTCTGTTCTACTGTCTTCCGGCTGGTACCAGGGAGCTTGAGGGGACACTAGAGTCGTTCAAGGGGAGACACGATGAATTTTTGAGGACGATCCCGAACAAGCCTCCCTTGCCCCATTACTACCAGCCTGCTGAGGGTAATAGTATCCTGCAGCAGCTGGCATATATGAGAGCGGCCGCCCCCTAACCTAGCCCCGGCAAGGGAAGGAGGGCTGCCGCCGCTCGTTCTGGAGGCGCCGTGGCCTGCCTCGGCTGTGGTGGAACTGCTATCTCTTTTCTCTGGGGACTTGGGGCTGCTGGCTCCCTTTGCTGTGGACTTGGGGCTGCTGGCTCCCTTTACTGGGGACTTGGGGCTGCTGGCTCCCTTAGCTGGGGACTTGGGGCTGCTGGCTCCCTTTACTGGGGACTTGGGGCTGCTGGCTCCCTTAGCTGGGGACTTTGGGCTGTTGGCTCCCTTAGCTGGGGACTTTGGGCTGTTGGCTCCCTTAGCTGGGGACTTGGGGCTGCTGGCTCCCTTTGCTGTGGACTTGGGGCTGCTGGCTCCCTTTACTGGGGACTTGGGGCTGCTGGCTCCCTTAGCTGGGGACTTTGGGCTGTTGGCTCCCTTAGCTGGGGACTTGGGGCTGCTAGCTCCCTTAGCTGGGGACTTGGGGCTGCTGGCTCCCTTTGCTGGGGACTTGGGGCTGCTGGCTCCCTTAGCTGGGGACTTGGGGCTGCTGGCTCTCTTTGCTGGGGACTTGGGGCTGCTGGCTCCCTTTGCTGGGGACCTGGGGCTGCTGGCCCCCTTAGCTGGGGACTTGGGGCTGCTGGCTCCCTTTGCTGGAGACCTGGGGCTGCTGGCTCCCTTAGCTGGGGACTTGGGGCTGCTGGCTCCCTTTGCTGGGGACTTGGGGCTGCTGGCTCCCTTTGCTGGGGACCTGGGGCTGCTGGCTCCCTTAGCTGGGGACCTGGGGCTGCTGGCTCCCTTTGCTGGGGACTTGGGGCTGTTGGCTCCCTTTGCTGGGGACTTGGGGCTGCTGGCTGCCTTTGCTGGGGACTTGGGGCTGCTGGCTGCCTTAGCTGGGGACTTGGGGCTGCTGACTCCCTTTGCTGGGGACTTGGGCTGCTGGCTCCCTTAGCTGGGGACTTGGGGCAGCTGGCTCCCTTTGCTGGGGACTTGGGGCAGCTGGCTCCCTTTGCTGGGGACTTGGGGCTGCTGGCTCCCTTTGCTGGGGACCTGGGGCTGCTGGCTCCCTTTGCTGGGGACCTGGGGCTGCTGGCTCCCTTTGCTGGGGACTTGGGGCTGCTGGCTCCCTTTGCTGGGGACCTGGGGCTCCGTCGCTGCGGGGAGGTTGGCGGCGTCGTGAGGCGGCGACTCATCGTGGCCTGGAGCTGTGTTCCAAACTACATCTCAGGAATCTCAGGTGAGTGTATGTGTGGGTGTGTGTATGTGTGTGTATGGGTATGTGTGTAGGGCCACCACACAGTATGTAGTGTGTGGCTGCTCTAGCGTACATGCAACTCTCTAGCTGAACACATAATTCTTTTAAAAGTTAAGGGCAAAAATCAAAGCAGTCCACATCGCTTAATTTGTATTGGTTGATTCTAAAGAGGACGTTTCGAGCCTCAACCCAGCATCGGCTGTAAAGTTGTAATTATCAACATGTAAATGTATAAGCTGATCAGCAAATACTTGTATAAGCTGATGATGGGTGAGGGCCCGAAATTTTCGTTTTAGTATCGACAACACACAATTTTGGCTTTGTGCACTCCTTTGGTTTATGCCGTTAACTCTTTATTGAACTCTCTGCCAAATTTACCTAGTTACAGCACTTACGTTAGTCTCTATACTGCCCTTAGTTGTTCCCTAATTTGAAACTTGGGTAATTCTGCGCAATTACATCTGTAATATTTTCTATTGCAACGCAAGCTTAGTGCAATGACGGCTTTTTAATTCTTTGTTATAACACTTATTTAAAATTTCGGTGAAACACCTGTCATTCTCTCATTCAATGCCTGTGTCATTCTCATCCGAAACACGCATGAAATTCTCTGCTAGAACACGTATAGATTATATTTCTACCTATTTCTAGAGATGTATGTTACAGGGTGGTCACACATAAGTGACAATTTCAATAGTATACAATCTGGTGAACTAAACAAAAAGCTAGCATCACCAACGCTGTCCAGCTCTCCTCATTGGGAGGTTTTATTATTCCATAGAAATGATACCGGATGCACGGAATATGTCGCTGTCTTTGTGTCATTTAATGCAACTCGACTTTGGAAATGGCTGCCCTGCACACCAGAAATTCAGCTGCAGGAAATATTCTCCCTTCTCTGCGGAAGAATCCAAGTTCATCAATCTGAAGTTTGGAGAAGTCAAGTACACTGCAGCAGTGAAGACGGTTTTCGAAACAAAGTTCAACCTGAAAAATTCCTGTACGGTCCAAACCAAAAGGCATTTCAACGAGCCATAAGAGATGCCCCGAGGAACATGTTGGTGGGTGTTGGTGGGTGTTGGTGGGTGTTGGTGGGTGTTGGTGGGTGCTATTTGAAGTTGTCACTCATGTTTGATCACCCCGCAATCTTCATTACAGCACCTACGTAATTTCCCACTTCAACGTCTACATTATTACAAAACTTTCGTAGTGCGTTTATGCAACACCCACACAATTTTGCTGCTTCACCAGGTTGATTCATATCATCCCTTACGCATTTCTCTGTTACATTACTTATACTATTATCAATCACCAGCCCTACACAATTCCCCCCCACCCCCACACAACCCACAACACGAAGGCCCGACCAAAACACACGCAAGGAAGAAAGAAAGAAAACAGTTCATTCAAACATAGAATGAGCTTGAAATGTAAAACATTGGGTTTTAGGAGAGATCACATTAGAGTAACATACCTCCACTTCAATGTTAACATCTCAATTTCGATGTAAAGAATCTAATGTTTCACTGGAATAACTTGGCGAGTTCCCTATTGATGGACTGTCTCGGTCTTATCTGAAGTCCAAAACTAAGGGTATCGTCTTTCTCAATGTTTTGTTATTAGAAATTTAATTTTTTAAGGTGCCCAGTTGAGAATTTCAATTAAGAAATTGGTGATTCATGTTTGGTAACTAAATAATTAGGTTTTACAATTTCTTACAATTGATCTAATTTCGCTCTAGTCTCTACCACAGCCATCAGTGATGTCAGGATACTAACATTTTCTCCCGCACAACATTCACGAGCTCCAGAAATACAGAACGCCAGTCTCAAAACATCACAAAAATCTCACAAAACAACACGACCAGAACAACAAGAAACTGACCAATTTACCAAGCAACATCTTCGCTTTTTTACCAAATAAAATATTGTGAATCATGATAAATGATAGAATATTGTGACAAAATGAAGGCACATCAAACCTCGCCATGCGTCACACTTAAACAAACCGAACTCCTTTCATTCCCATCAATTCTCCAGGGTGCCCGATGAAGAAAGTAGATGATATTAAAAAGCTGTAGTTTGTGAAATATGAGCTTCTTTTTTATTTTGAAAACTTTGCGTGCATGGCATACGAGAAGGACGGAAACAATAATCAACACGGTGAGGATTTTATGCAACGATGATAAAACGAAATCCGTGTGAAAATAGTCTGCTGGGACGCAGGTAAAGAAAACTACTGCTCATTTTATCCTAAAAAATATCACTTAAAATCTCATAAAATGTAGAATCATCACGAAATCTCACCGAAGAATAAAAATGGAATGTCACTATTTTGCCACAGAATAAACACCTGAGCAGTTCTGATCGAATATTATTGGGTAACATAATATTTAGCTACGAATGTCACATTTATTTGAAAGGTATGCCTAATAGACAAACTAATGAAATAAAACAGAACTTAAGCCCTGCTCCGTTCAACGAAGCTGATTTCAGCCTTCCATCACTGTCTTACACACTACAGCATTTTGAAATCGGCTACTTCTCACCGGACACCCTGGCACGGAGTGAATTATTCCGAGTTGAGGGCAGAATGTGGCGGTCGATATGCCTACACAGCCCTTGTGTGTGCGCTGTGTGCTCTGGCTTGTTGCGTACACACAGCCCCCATGTACGGTCTACACACACTCCCTGCACTAGTTACGTACACAAGAGCCCCCATGTACGGTCTACACACACTCCCTGCACTAGTTACGTACACAACAGCCCCCATGTACGGTCTACACACACTCCCTGCACTAGTTACGTACACAACAGCCCCATGTACGGTCTACTCACACTCCCTTCACTAGTTACGTACACAACAGCCCCCATGTACGGTCTACACACACTCCCTGCACTAGTTACGTACACAACAGCCCCCATGTACGGTCTACACACACTCCCTGCACTAGTTACGTACACAACAGCCCCCATGTACGGTCTACACACACTCCCTGCACTAGTTACGTACACAACAGCTCCATGTACGGTCTACTCACACTCCCTGCACTAGTTACGTACACAACAGCCCCCATGTACGGTCTACACACACTCCCTGCACTTGTTACGAACACAACAGCCCCCATGTACGGTCTACACACACTCCCTGCACTTGTTACGTACACAACAGCGCCCATGTACGGTCTACACACACTCCCTGCACTAGTTACGTACACAACAGCCCCCATGTACGGTCTACACACACTCCCTGCACTAGTTACGTACACAACAGCCCCCATGTACGGTCTACACACACTCCCTGCACTTGTTACGAACACAACAGCCCCTATGTACGGTCTACACACACTCCCTGCACTAGTTACGTACACAACAGCCCCCAAGTACGGTCTACACACACTCCCTGCACTGGTTACGTACACAACAGCCCCCATGTACGGTCTACACACACTCCCTGCACTTGTTACGAACACAACAGCCCCCATGTACGGTCTACACACACTCCCTGCACTAGTTACGTACACAACAGCCCCCATGTACGGTCTACACACACTCCCTGCACTTGTTACGAACACAACAGCCCCCATGTACGGTCTACACACACTCCCTGCACTAGTTACGTACACAACAGCCCCCATGTACGGTCTACACACACTCCCTGCACGAGTTACATACACAACAGCCCCCATGTACGGTCTACACACACACTCCCTGCACTAGTTACGTACACAACAGCCCCCATGTTCGGTCTACACACACTCCCTGCACTAGTTACGTACACAACAGCCCCTATGTACGGTCTACACACACTCCCTGCACTTGTTACGAACACAACAGCCCCCATGTACGGTCTACACACACTCCCTGCACTAGTTACGTACACAACAGCCCCCATGTACGGTCTACACACACTCCCTGCACTAGTTACGTACACAACAGCCCCCATGTACGGTCTACACACACTCCCTGCACTAGTTACGTACACAACAGCCCCCATGTTCGGTCTACACACACTCCCTGCACTAGTTACGTACACAACAGCCCCCATGTACGGTCTACACACACTCCCTGCACTAGTTGCGTACACAACAGCCCCCATGTACGGTCTACACACACTCCCTGCACTAGTTACGTACACAACAGCCCCCATGTACGGTCTACACACATTCCCTGCACTAGTTACGTACACAACAGCCCCCATGTACTGTCTACACACACTCCCTGCACTAGTTACGTACACAACAGCCCCCATGTACGGTCTACACACACTCCCTGCACTAGTTACGTACACAACAGCCCCCATGTACGGTCTACACACACTCCCTGCACTAGTTACGTACACAACAGCCCCCATAACGGTCTACACACACTCCCTGAATTTCAGCGAAATAAGAACCGCATATTTACCGTACTCATTTAACATGTATTGAACTTATAAAATCCTCCAGGTAATGTTAAGAACCCACCCTTTACGGTGCAGGACTCCATTAATAACAGGGACTACTGTCCTGCAATGACGATTGAGAAATGACAAAATTTCGCGTTGCGACTTTCCTAGAACATTCCAGAAGCCAGTCGAACCGCGAAGTCGCGAGGCAACACTGTACTGTAGTAATTACACGTCTAAATTTAAATATCTGTACAATTCTTACCACCAGAGCGAGACGACTGGAGAGCACCACACGTGCCACACCTCAACACACTTACTACAGCAGCAGGAACGTGCATAGTGTGTGATCACAGTACTGAGCTTTATGCATCAAACGAACTGTACGAAGTTGTAAATTGAAGGGGCATTTCTAAAGCAATACTCGAATTGTGAATGGCAACATCGGAGTCTTCGATTGATGTACCATGTTTGGCTTTAGGGTTTCCTGCGTTGAATTAAACTTTGTTTTTTGAACACAAGCAATTAAAGCTTGAAATGAACTTCCAGCCTGCGTCCGTAGCAAAATGACTCGCGGTGAGCGCCTCTCGACCCTCAGCCAAAAATAGTCGCTCGCCTTACAGAAAAGCGTTACATTCCTGCGATTAAATTTAAGAAGGAACGTTTCCAGGATTCAAAAATAATAATAATAATGGTTGTACTGGATATTTGCGCAAGAACCGGCCGCTGCGGACAAAAGGAAGGAAGGCACAGGAGGAAGGAGCGCGCGACGCGCCCCTCGCGACGCCCCGCACTCGAGTGAGGCTCGTGGCGGCCTAGCGACGGCCGGCACCGCGCCCCCGCCATTGGCTGCCGGTCGCCTGGCCCCGCCCCCTACACTATTATTTCCCCTTCATCCTCTCATGGTACTATCGTCCTGCTCCTTTACTACGCCACATATGTTTTGTGCAGGCCTCTTCAGCGACCTTATTTTTGTCTATTTCTAACAGCTCGTGGTAACCGCATGGTCAATTACGAGTCACGTCCGGGGAAAGCGGCCGATTTTATGCAGAACTTTTCATTTTGCCGCACGTGAATGAGGCGCTGGGCTTCTTCCTCTCTCCCCAACGGTCGCCCGCCGCTGTTTTGTTTCCCTTTAAAGCTGAGGCGCACGGGCCCCGGCACACTGCCTGGCGTGCGCCGTGTGCCCTAGTGTCGTGCGCCCCAGGCTGGTGTGTCCTGATGCTGAGTGTGTCCTAGTCTACCTATTGGGATACTTTACCCCCCCCCACACACACACACACATATTTCACAGCCCTGTGTACTCACCAAGCCACACTAGCCACCATTCAGCAAACAGGTATGAACGAAATGCGATGATGCGATGTAAGAGCTTTCTACTCCAATGAATGCATCCGTGGGAGGTGTGAATGTTGCTGTAGTGTTGCGTGAGTGTGGCATCTCAGCTGCTGCACACCACCCCAAACACCACCACCTCCAAACACCCCCCCAAACACCACCTCACCTCCAAACACCCCTCAAACACCACCACCACCTCCAAACACCCCCCAAACACAACCACCACCTCCAAACACCCCCCAAACAATACCACCACCTCCAAACACCCCCCAAACACCACCACCACCTCCAAACACCTCCCAACACCACCTCACCTCCAAACACCCCTCAAACACCACCACCACCTCCAAACACCCCCCAAACACCACCTCACCTCAAAACACCCCTCAAACACCACCACCACCTCCGAACACACCCCAAACACCACCTCACCTCCAAACACCACCTCAAACACCACAACCTCCAAACACCTCCCAAACACCACCTCACCTCCAAACACCCCTCCAACACCACCACCACCTCCAAAAACTCCCCAAACACAACCACCACCTCTAAACACCCCCCAAACACCACCACCACCTCCAAACACCCCCCAAACACCACCTCACCTCCAAACACCCCCCAAACACCACCTCACCTCCAAACACCCCTCAAACACCACCACCACCACCTCCAAACACCCCCCAAACACAACCACCACCTCCAAACACGCCTCAAACACCACCACCACTACCACCACCTCAAAACAACCCCCGAACACAACCACCACCTCCAAACGACCACCTAACACAACCATCACCTCTAAACAGAACTCAAAAACCACCATCTCCAAACACCACCACCTGCAAACACCCATCAAACAACACCATCTCCGAACACCACCACCTCCAAACACCTCTCCAAACAACACCACCACCTGCAAACACCCATCAAACACCACTATCTCCGAACACCACCACCTCCAAACACCCACTAAACAACACCACCTCCAAACAACCCCACCTCCAAACACCCCTACCTCCAAACACCACCACCACCAAACACCACCACCTCCAAACACCACCACCTCCAAACACCACCACCTCCAAACAACCCCACCTCCAAACAACCCCACCTCCAAACAACACCACCACCAAACACCACCACCTCCAAACACCAACTCCACCAAACACCAATACCACCAAACACCAACACCACCAAACACCACCACCACCAAACACCACCACCACCACCACCGAACACCACCACCACCACCACCAAACAGCACCACCACCAAATACCACCATCACCACCACCAAACACCACCACCACCAAACACTAGGCGATCAATACAGAACGGCACAGAGCAACTCTCCGTGAGGGTCTGTGTGTGGTGTTGTGTGTGGTGTTGTGTGGTGTTGTGTGTTTTTGTGTGGTGATGTGCGTGGTGTTGTGTGCGGTGTTGTGTGTGGTGTTGTGTGTGGTGTTGTGTGTGGTGTTGTGTGTGGTGTTGTGTGTGGTGTTGTGTGTGGTGTTGTGTGTGGTGTTGTGTGGTGTTGTGTGTTGTTGTGTAATGTTGTGTGATGTTGTGTGGTGTGTTGTGTGGTGTGTGTGTGTGTGGTGTTGTGTGTGCGTGGTGTTGTGTGTGTGTGACGTGTTGTGTGTGTGTGGGGTTGTGTGTGTGTGGGGTTGTGTGTGTGTGTGTGGGGGGTTGTGTGTGTGGTGTTGTGTGTGTGTGGTGGTGTGTGTGGTGTTGTGTGGTGTTGTGTGTGGTGTTGTGTGGTGTGTTGTGTGGTGTTGTATGTTGTGTGGTGTTGTGTGGTGTTGTGTATTGTGTGTAGTGTTGTGTTTGGTGTTGTGTGGTGTTGTGTGTGGGGCGTTGTGTGTTGTTGTGTGTTGTTGTGTGGTGTTGTGGGGTGTTTTTTGGTGTTTTGTGGTGTTCTGTGGTGTTCTGTGGTGTTCTGAGTGTTGTGTGGTGTTGTGTGGTGTTGTGTGGTGTTGTGTGGTGTTGTGTGGTGTTTTGTGGTGTTGTGTGGTGTTGTGTGGTGTGGTTTGGAGTTGTGTGTTCTATGTTGTGTGGTGTTCTGTGGTGTTCTGTGGTGTTCTGTGGTGTTCTGTGGTGTTGTGTGGTGTTCTGTGGTGTTCTGTGGTGTTGTGTGGTGTTGTTTGGAGTTGTGTGTTCTATGTTGTGTGGTGTTGTGTGGTGTTGTGTGTTGTGTGGTGTTGTGCGTTGTTTGTTGTGTGTGGTGTTGTGTGTTGTGTGGTGTTGTGTGTTGTGTGGTGTTGTGTGTTGTGTGTTTTTTTGTGTTGTGTGTTGTGTGGTGTGTTATGTGGTGTTGTGTGGTGTGTTTTGTGGTGTTGTGTGGTGTTTTGTGGTGTGTTTGGGGCGGCCCTCACATCACACCCTCACACCTCACCATCTCACCACACCCTCACACCACACCCTCACACCACACCCTCACACCACACCCTCACACCACACCCTCACACCACACCCTCACACCACACCCTCACACCACACCCTCACACCACACCCCCACACCACACCCTCACACCACACCCTCACACCACACCCTCACACCACACCCTCACACCACACCCTCACACCACACCCTCACACCACACCCTCACACCACACCCTCACACCACACCCCCACACCACACCCTCACACCACACCCTCACACCACACCCTCACACCACACCCTCACACCACACCCCCACACCACACCCTCACACCACACCCTCACACCACACCCTCACACCACACCCTCACACCACACCCTCACACCACACCCTCACACCACACCCTCACACCACACCCTCACACCACACCCTCACACAACACCCTCACACCACACCCTCACACCACACCCTCACACCACACCCTCACACCACACACGCACAACATGGGTGCAGAATGTATCAAATGTTAAGAAACAAATCTGTACAAGAGTTCCAGTGAGTTCTCACAAGGAATAGCAATAACCAGCCGCTCACTTTGTATTTCCCCCGAACTATCTCAGAGTTGCTAGAGTAAGCCATGTTTCTGAAAGTGGCGAACAAACTTGCGTAAACAATCATGGTCGGATCTCTGTGCTTCCAACTATTTGCAAAACATTCGAGAAAATTGTTTATGCCAAAGTATATTCCTATCATGAACAATAATCATTTCTCTATGTTAAACAATTCGTTGTTTTCTCGAAAAAATCACAAACACTGGCCGTATTAAATAATTTACAATACCTATATTCCAATATAGACGAAGGAAAGCCTGTTTTCACTTTTTTCTTAACTCCCGAAAAGCATTCGATTGTGTGTACAATAACATATTGCTCTCAAAACTCCTCTGTTATGGCATCAGAGGAGTTGCCCATGACTGGTTTAGATCATACCTAACAAATCAGAAGCAATACGTTGCCACTGACAGTGAACAATCGGAACTACAGACAATTAGCCATGGAGTTCCACAAGAGTCTGTACTTGGGCCTCTCCTACTTTTAGTCTTTATCAACGATATCATTAAATCTACGTGATTTTTTTAAATTTATATTTTTTGCCATAGACATCACTCTTTCTACGGTCCTTCCAAATCAAAATCCCGCTCTAATAGTGGAGAGTGTTAATAACGAGCCCTGTGAGGTTTGCATGTCGCTTGGAGCTAATAAAAAAGACCTTAATATCGATAAGATAAAATATATTTGATTCTCATAGAAGAGACATACATATCTTCCACGCATTAATTGGTGAAGATCAAATCGAAGAAAATAACTCATGTAAGTTCTTGGGCATCATAATAGATAAACATCTGACCTTTAAAGAGCATATCGCTCATATTAGTACTAAGTTATCAAAACCCATTCGAATCCTCCATAAATGAATAATGTATTACATGATGAAGTTTTGCAAATACTTCACTGAACGCTCATTTCACCATACTTACGAGACGGAATAGAACCACGGCACAGCACTGATAAAATAATGTATTACATGATGAAGCTTTGCAAATACTTCACTGAACGCTCATTTCACCATACTTACGATACGGAATAGAACCACAGCACAGCACTGATAAAATAATGTATTACGTGATGAAGCTTTGCAAATACTTCACTGAACGCTCATTTCACCATACTTATGATACGGAATAGAACCACAGCACAGCACTGATAAAATAATGTATTACATGATGAAGCTTTGCAAATACTTCACTGAACGCTCATCTCACCATACTTACGATACGGAATACAACCACGGCACAGCACTGATAGAATAATGTATTGCATGATGAAGCTTTGCAAATACTTTACTGAACGCTCATTTCACCATACTTACGAGACGGAATAGAACCACAGCACAGCACTGATAAAATAATGTATTACATGATAAGCTTTGCAAATACTTCACTGAACGCTCATCTCACCATACTTACGATACGGAATACAACCACGGCACAGCACTGATAGAATAATGTATTGCATGATGAAGCTTTGCAAATACTTTACTGAACGCTCATTTCACCATACTTACGAGACGGAATAGAACCACGGCACAGCACTGATAAAATAATGTATTGCATGATGAAGCTTTGCAAATACTTTACTGAACGCTCATCTCACCATACTTACGAGACGGAATAGAACCACGGCACAGCACTGATAAAATAATGTATTGCATGATGAAGCTTTGCAAATACTTTACTGAACGCTCATTTCACCATACTTACGATACGGAATAGAACCACGGCACAGCGCTGATAAAATAATGCATTGCATGATGAAGCTTTGCAAATACTTTACTGAACGCTCATTTCACCATACTTACGATACGGAATAGAACCACAGCACAGCACTGATAAAATAATGTATTGCATGAGGAAGCTTTGCAAATACTTTACTGAACGCTCATTTCACCATACTTACGATACGGAATAGAACCACAGCACAGCACTGATAAAATAATGTATTGCATGATGAAGCTTTGCAAATACTTTACTGAACGCTCATTTCACCATACTTACGATACGGAATAGAACCACGGCACAGCACTGATAAAATAATGTATTGTATGATGAAGCTTTGCAAATACTTTACTGAACGCTCATTTCACCATACTTACGATACGGAATAGAACCACGGCACAGCACTGATAAAATAATGTATTACATGATGAAGCTTTGCAAATACTTTACTGAACGCTCATTTCACCATACTTACGAGACGGAATAGAACCACGGCACAGCACTGATAAAATAATGTATTACATGATGAAGCTTTGCAAATACTTTACTGAACGCTCATTTCACCATACTTACGAGACGGAATAGAACCACAGCTCAGCACTGATAAAATAATGTATTGCATGATGAAGCTTTGCAAATACTTTACTGAACGCTCATCTCACCATACTTACGATACGGAATAGAACCACAGCACAGCACTGATAAAATAATGTATTGCATGATGAAGCTTTGCAAATACTTTATTGAACGCTCATCTCACCATACTTACGAGACGGAATAGAACCACGGCACAGCACTGATAAAATAATGTATTGCATGATGAAGCTTTGCAAATACTTTACTGAACGCTCATTTCACCATACTTACGATACGGAATAGAACCACAGCACAGCACTGATAAAATAATGTATTGCATGATGAAGCTTTGCAAATACTTTACTGAACGCTCAACTCACCATACTTACGAGACGGAATAGAACCACGGCACAGCACTGATAAAATGATGTATTGCATGATGAAGCTTTGCAAATACTTTACTGAACGCTCATCTCACCATACTTACGATACGGAATAGAGCCACGGCACAGCACTGATAAAATAATGTATTGCATGATGAAGCTTTGCAAATACTTTACTAAACGCTCATCTCACCATACTTACGATACGGAATAGAACCACAGCACAGCACTGATAAAATAATGTATTACACGATGAAGCTTTGCAAATACTTTACTGAACGCTCATTTCACCATACTTACGAGACGGAATAGAACTACGGCACAGCACTGATAAAATAATGTATTGCATGATGAAGCTTTGCAAATACTTTACTGAACGCTCATTTCACCATACTTACGATACGGAATAGAACCACGGCACAGCACTGATAATATAATGTAATGCATGATGAAGCTTTGCAAATACATTACTGAACGCTCATTTCACCATAATTACGATACGGAATAGAACCACGGCACAGCAATGATAAAATAATGTATTACATGATGAAGCTTTGCAAATACTTTACTGAACGCTCATTTCACCATACTTACGAGACGGAATAGAACCACGGCACAGCACTGATAAAATAATGTATTACATGATGAAGCTTTGCAAATACTTTACTGAACGCTCATTTCACCATACTTACGAGACGGAATAGAACCACAGCACAGCACTGATAAAATAATGTATTGCATGATGAAGGTTTGCAAATACTATACTGAACGCTCATCCCACCATACTTACGATACGGAATAGAACCACAGCACAGCACTGATAAAACAATGTATTGCATGATGAAGCTTTGCAAATACTTTACTGAACGCTCATCTCACCATACTTACGAGACGGAATCGAACCACAGCACAGCACTGATAAAATAATGTATTGCATGATGAAGCTTTGCAAATACTTCACTGAACGCTCATTTCACCATACTTACGATACGGAATAGAACCACAGCACAGCACTGATAAAATAATGTATTGCATGATGAAGCCTTGCAAATACTTTACTGAACGCTCATTTCACCATACTTACGATACGGAATAGAACCACAGCACAGCACTGATAAAATAATGTATTGCATGATGAAGCTTTGCAAATACTTTACTGAACGCTCATTTCACCATACTTACGAGACGGAATAGAACCACAGCACAGCACTGATAAAATAATGTATTGCATGATGAAGCTTTGCAAATACTTTACTGAACGCTCATTTCACCATACTTACGATACGGAATAGAACCACAGCACAGCACTGATAAAATAATGTATTGCATGATGAAGCTTTGCAAATACTTTACTGAACGCTCATTTCACCATACTTACGATACGGAATAGAACCACAGCACAGCACTGATAAAATAATGTATTGCATGATGAAGCTTTGCAAATAATTTACTAAACGCTCATCTCACCATACTTACGAGACGGAATAGAACCACGGCACAGCACTGATAAAATAATGTATTGCATGATGAAGCTTTGCAAATACTTTACTGAACGCTCATCTCACCATACTTACGATACGGAATAGAGCCACGGCACAGCACTGATAAAATAATGTATTGCATGATGAAGCTTTACAAATACTTTACTGAACGCTCATCTCACCATACTTACGAGACGGAATAGAACCACGGCACAGCATCGATAAAATAATGTATTGCATGATGAAGCTTTGCAAATACTTTACTGAACGCTCATCTCACCATACTTACGATACGGAATAGAACCACAGCACAGCACTGATAAAATAATGTATTACACGATGAAGCTTTGCAAATACTTTACTGAACGCTCATTTCACCATACTTACGAGACGGAATAGAACCACGGCACAGCACTGATAAAATAATGTATTACATGATGAAGCTTTGCAAATACTTTACTGAACGCTCATTTCACCATACTTACGAGACGGAATAGAACCACGGCACAGCACTGATAAAATAATGTATTACATGATGAAGCTTTGCAAATACTTTACTGAACGCTCATTTCACCATACTTACGAGACGGAATAGAACCACAGCACAGCACTGATAAAATAATGTATTGCATGATGAAGGTTTGCAAATACTTTACTGAACGCTCATCTCACCTTACTTACGATACGGAATAGAACCACAGCACAGCACTGATAAAATAATGTATTGCATGATGAAGCTTTGCAAATACTTTACTGAACGCTCATTCCACCATACTTACGAGACGGAATAGAACCACAGCACAGCACTGATAAAATAATGTATTGCATGATGAAGCTTTGCAAATACTTTACTGAACGCTCATTCCACCATACTTACGAGACGGAATAGAACCACAGCACAGCACTGATAAAATAATGTATTGCATGATGAAGCTTTGCAAATACTTTACTGAACGCTCATTTCACCATACTTACGATACGGAATAGAACCACAGCACAGCACTGATAAAATAATGTATTGCATGATGAAGCTTTGCAAATACTTTACTGAACGCTCATTTCACCATACTTACGATACGGAATAGAATCACAGCACAGCACTGATAAAATAATGTATTGCATGATGAAGCTTTGCAAATACTTTACTGAACGCTCATCTCACCATACTTACGAGACGGAATAGAACCACGGCACAGCACTGATAAAATAATGTATTGCATGATGAAGCTTTGCAAATACTTTACTGAACGCTCATTTCACCATACTTACGATACGGAATAGAACCACAGCACAGCACTGATAAAATAATGTATTGCATGATGAAGCTTTGCAAATACTTCACTGAACGCTCATTTCACCATACTTACGATACGGAATAGAATCACAGCACAGCACTGATAAAATAATGTATTGCATGATGAAGCTTTGCAAATACTTTACTGAACGCTCATCTCACCATACTTACGAGACGGAATAGAACCACGGCACAGCACTGATAAAATAATGTATTGCATGATGAAGCTTTGCAAATACTTTACTGAACGCTCATCTCACCATACTTACGAGACGGAATAGAAGCACGGCACAGCACTGATAAAATAATGTACTGCATGATGAAGCTTTGCAAATACTTTACTGAACGCTCATCTCACCATACTTACGAGACGGAATAGAACCACGGCACAGCACTGATAAAATAATGTATTGCATGATGAAGCTTTGCAAATACTTTACTGAACGCTCATTTCACCATACTCACGATACGGAATGGAACCACAGCACAGCACTGATAAAATAATGTATTGCATGATGAAGCTTTGCAAATACTTCACTGAACGCTCATTTCACCATACTTACGATACGGAATAGATCCACGGCACAGCACTGATAAAATAATGTATTGCATGATGAAGCTTTGCAAATACTTTACTGAACGCTCATTTCACCATACTTACGATACGGAATAGAACCACGGCACAGCACTGATAAAATAATGTATTGCATGATGAAGCTTTGCAAATACTTCACTGAACGCTCATTTCACCATACTTACGATACGGAATAGAACCACGGAACAGCACTGATAAAATAATGTATTGCATGATGAAGCTTTGCAAATACTTCACTGAACGCTCATTTCACCATACTTACGAGACGGAATAGAACCACGGCACAGCACTGATAAAAATATAACCAACGCACTCTTCACACTACCAAAATGAGCAATTAGATCGGTGAAGAAACTCGAATATTATGCTCACGCAGGTGATTCATTCAATAGTTTATAAATACATAAACTTCTGGATCTCTGCAAGCTCTCCATGTGTAGTTTTATGAATAAAACAATGACTATTGATGGTGACAAAGACCTCAAACAATTACTAACTGCACAAATTGGTCATCACGGCCATTTAACTCGAAGTAGAAGTAACTTCATGCTTCATTATAATGCAAAAGCTCCGTCACAACACAGTATCCTCTTCGTTGGAACTAAAACTTGGAACTCTATACCTGCGGAGATCCGTGAAAGAAATTCTTACAAAGCTTTCAAAATAAATCTTAACACCCTGTTCCTTTCGAAATATTAGGCATGTAATGTAACCAAGTCAAATCTCATATAAATGACTCATCCTGATAATGTAATTTGCCATGGTAAATATCAATGGTCTACAGTCTGTTCTCAAGTCGCTTCTAGCATATTCTCTTAATATCTAGACCACATAAACTACTATTGTGAAATTAAGCACCGAATCTCGAGTGATCTAATTCAATAATGAGTCTAGTGCGGAACTTTAAGTGAATTAGGTTAAACATAACCGTACACTTCAGAATAGCGGTGGTGGTAGGATGCCCCAGAAGTCACTGAACATATTCGGGCCCACAAGCTATACTCAAATGTGTCCGGTGTACTGCACTTGAGGTACAGTCTACTTCTGTATCGCTTGTGGTAAATAAATTGTCAAAGTTGTTTTGAATTGTTTAAAATATTGTGTATAGAATGATCATAACGCCTAACTACTCAAGGTTGCATTTTTTAGATTTTTCCATTGAATGCAATTAGCCATGGAGTTTACCAAGGGTCTGTTCTTGGGCGTCTCCTATTTTTAATCTTTATCAATGGTATAATTCTATCTACATCATTTTTTACGTTCATATATTTTATGATTGCATTGAATAATCGCTGCAAACTCATTGTGTTGCTAATTTCTCAGCTGATCTCACCATAATATTTGGTTTGACAATGGTGGTGGCTGGCGTGCAACGTTTGTGCAATGAAATGTTTCCTGCATTCCACCCCAGAAATATCCTATTCTCTGTTGAGATTACGAAATTTTTCATTTAAGTAAACACATTTTCAGTTTTCACAGTGTAAATATTCGCTACATATTCAGGGGCAAATAGAAGCAAGATTTGTTTGCATTTTCCAACATGATTTTTGTTCACACGCATAATATTTCAAAATAATTTAGGATACCCTTCATGGTTTTCTCCCTAAGAGAACGAATATAGCAGAAACTCTCTTAAAAGGTATTTTGAAATGTCGGGTACTACTTGATGAAAGATTGTGTGTGGTTTCGTTTTTAAAGCCTGTAAGCATTTTACGATACTTACGTGCACATCCATGGGGGAAAATGTGCGATGTCCCGAGCTATAGGCTAAGTAGGCATTCTTTTGGATGAAATGGCTAGGTTTTTTGTTTTGTTACGGATCATTTTTTTCGGTGTACTGATGTCCTGTTTTTCAGCACCTACTAGTTTCTTCTAAAACTTCAATCTTGTTTCATCAACTTCTTTCTCAACTTACTGTTTTCATGCACCTTATGCATAGATTTCACGTTCCCTCAAATCTATACCAAATGGTGCTTTCATCCTCCTCTCTTCGAACATTGTGGTGGTAAAGGGATGCTAAAACTTTTTTATTTAAAAATAATAATTTGTGTATTTTCTAACAGTGACATCTGCTGTTCGCATTTCTTCAGTAATGTTCCTGGCACCTTCAGTTGTGTTGCCGGGGACATGTAAGTAAAAGGACGCAGTCAAATAGCGCTCTAGGCGTCCTGGCATGGGGACGATGTAAAGACATCGCTGGTCATTAATTACTCCAGCTAAAACTTTCTTAGAATCAATATAATCACGTGCACGAACATGGTGGCAGCATTTAAACAACCGCTCAGGCTACTGCACACGACGCAAGTCTGCGAGGACGGGCTTCTGCTGGAAAGAGAAAGAAAGAACTCGTTCTGAAAAGAAAAAGAAAAACTTGCTCTGGAAAGAAAAGAAAGAAAAGAAAGAAAAAGAAAAACGGTTTATTTCCAATAGAGATGGTACAAAAGTACCATCATTGGTTTTTAAAATCTCTTAAAATTAATACACTTAGATGATACACACCCACGAGTATTGAAAAACTCGTGTCACTAGTCAAAAGAAATGATTGAGGGCAATGTACTCCTAATCTTGCTTAATCTACATTTGATAATACATGTAATGATAATTATGAGAGACAACACAATTTCATGGACGATGCATTTTCATTGTGAGGTGAAAACACTTTTGACAGTTTACATGTACATGACATAAAACTTCGCAATTCTTGACGCCAGGAAATAATATATGAAATCGCTTGTTTCGGTCAATGTTCACAAGTGTCATTTTAAGGAAGCATGAAGAAAAGAAAAATATATATAAATATATATCCATATACACACATATGTACACATACGTATGCATGTGTGTGTATATCCATACACACACACATACACACACACACGCACACACATATACATATGTGTACATATAAGCATGAGGACCAAGAAGATTATAGGTTTTGTATTTCTGATTCAACAATTTTAACATAACGGTCATTAGTTAACAAGCATTTTATTTAAATATGAATGGATGATCGCACAACAAATGTATAGTTTTTACATGAATGCTTTACAATACTAAAGATATGACGAGTTAGGTAATGTTACAAGTTGAGAGTGCACAGAAAAAAGACCATTATCTCTAGTAAAATGCTAGTTGTCAGTTTAGTACGCATACAAAAGGAAAAACTTGTCTCGAAAAGTAAAAAACTTCTCTTGAAAAGAAAAGGAAAAAACTCGTTATGAAAAGAAAAAGAAAAATTGCTCTGTTAAGAAAAAGACCAAATTTATTCTGAAAAGAAGAACTGGTTCTGAGAAGATCAGGAAACAAGGCCGCTGCATGACTGGAGATGTCAACAACGTCAGAGTTGCGTAGGGCAAATCACGGCCTAGGGAACTTCATTCTGTTCTTTAGATAGCATGACTTTTCTACTCATCAATTTTATGTTATGCATATCTTATCTATAACCAAAAACATCTAAACGCATAAATGTAAAACCTAATAATTCAAAACCTAATAATTTCTTTCACAAAACTAAAATTTTTTTGTGGTTTAGTGAAAAAAGCTTCAATTTTGATTTGATTTTGCTAGAATTTATTTTTATGAGCATATTCGAGGGTTTTAAGGAGTTCAAACTTTCCAAGTACAATAGGCTGAGAGATGAGCATAAAATTGTAAATTGCAGCAAAATATATCTCTGAGAAATCTATGGGAATTAGCGCTCCCGGTGGGAATGTATGGGGTCCCGAGCTAATGGTTGGTCTATTCATAGTCGAATTAAAATGTTTTTTTTTTGGTTATAAGGGTCATCATATTTCGGTTCAGTGCTGTCCAGCTTTTTATCAGCTACTTCACCTATCATCTTATTTAGCTTTTATGTTGTATTATAAGTTATCACTATACTTATTTTTTCTACGTATCTAGTGCATAGATTCCGCGTTTCCTCAAGCCTAAAATAAATGGTGCCTTCCTACTTCCTCTTTTTTGAAAGTTTTTGTTGATGTTAAAGAGGCTTAAACTAACATTAAACCTTGTGGATTCGTGCGGGATAAATCATAAATTTTTCAGATTTGAGTTTCTAAATCTATTTTAGATTTCGGTTGATACATCCATATTTTGCTGCTCAGGTTTTTGGTAATTCTACGTTGTTTTTTATTTCTGATGGAATGGAAACTTTGTTTTTCCGACTCCGAGGAAGAAGAAGCAATGCCTTGCAGTGTATAAGCCGCTCCTCAAGGACAGACTTGCGGGGTAATTTGCGACTGCGGTACCTAAGTGATCATATGAAGGGAGTTTCTATTTGCTAACCTTCGTGCAACGTGCATTTATTGAGCGAAATGAATATGAAAATGAAGAAGCATAAAATGACGAGATAAAATTAAATCGCGCTTCCCATCTTCATTTGGCCGGTTCCTTCATTTCTCTTGTTCCTCGACAGCATCTTGTTGGCGGAAATGTTTTATGGCCTCATGAGCCCTCCACATGGCCATGGCCGCATAGACCTTCACATGGCCTCATGAGCCCTTCATAAGGCCTCATGAGCCCTTCATTTGGCCTCATGAGCCCTTCATTTGGCCTCATGAGCCCTTCATTTGGCCTCATGAGCCCTTCATTTGGCCTCATGAGCCCTTCATTTGGCCTCATGAGCCCTTCATTTGGCCTCATGAGCCCTTCACATGGCCTCATGAGCCCTTCATAAGGCCTCATGAGCCCTTCATTTGGCCTCATGAGCCCTTCATTTGGCCTCATGAGCCCTTCATTTGGCCTCATGAGCCCTCCACATGGCCTCATGAGCCCTTCACATGGCCTCATGAGCCCTTCATTTGGCCTCATGAGCCCTTCATTTGGCCTCATGAGCCCTTCATTTGGCCTCATGAGCCCTTCATATGGCCTCATGAGCCCTTCATTTGGCCTCATGAGCCCTCCACATGGCCATGGCCGCATAGCCCTTCACATGGCCTCATGAGCCCTTCATATATCCTCATGAGCCCTCCACATGGCCATGGCCTCATGAGCCCTTCATTTGGCCTCATGAGCCCTTCATATGGCCTCATGAGCCCTTCATTTGGCCTCATGAGCCCTTCATTTGGCCTCATGAGCCCTTCATTTGGCCTCATGAGCCCTTCATTTGGCCTCATGAGCCCTCCACATGGCCATGGCCGCATAGACCTTCACATGGCCTCATGAGCCCTTCATATGGCCTCATGAGCCCTTCATTTGGCCTCATGAGCCCTTCATTTGGCCTCATGAGCCCTTCATTTGGCCTCATGAGCCCTTCATTTGGCCTCATGAGCCCTTCATTTGGCCTCATGAGCCCTTCATTTGGCCTCATGAGCCCTTCATTTGGCCTCATGAGCCCTTCATTTGGCCTCATGAGCCCTTCATTTGGCCTCATGAGCCCTCCACATGGCCATGGCCGCATAGACCTTCACATGGCCTCATGAGCCCTTCATATGGCCTCATGAGCCCTTCATTTGGCCTCATGAGCCCTCCACATGGCCATGGCCGCATAGCCCTTCACATGGCCTCATGAGCCCTTCATATGGCCTCATGAGCCCTTCATTTGGCCTCATGAGCCCTCCACATGGCCATGGCCGCATAGCCCTTCACATGGCCTCATGAGCCCTTCATATGGCCTCATGAGCCCTTCATTTGGCCTCATGAGCCCTTCATTTGGCCTCATGAGCCCTTCATTTGGCCTCATGAGCCCTTCATTTGGCCTCATGAGCCCTTCATTTGGCCTCATGAGCCCTCCACATGGCCATGGCCGCATAGACCTTCACATGGCCTCATGAGCCCTTCATATGGCCTCATGAGCCCTTCATTTGGCCTCATAAGCCCTTCATTTGGCCTCATGAGCCCTTCATTTGGCCTCATGAGCCCTTCATTTGGCCTCATGAGCCCTTCATTTGGCCTCATGAGCCCTCCACATGGCCATGGCCGCATAGACCTTCACATGGCCTCATGAGCCCTTCATATGGCCTCATGAGCCCTTCATTTGGCCTCATGAGCCCTCCACATGGCCATGGCCGCATAGACCTTCACATGGCCTCATGAGCCCTTCATATGGCCTCATGAGCCCTTCATTTGGCCTCATGAGCCCTCCACATGGCCATGGCCGCATAGACTTTCACATTGCCTCATGAGCCCTTCATATGGCCTCATGAGCCCTTCATTTGGCCTCATGAGCCCTTCATTTGGCCTCATGAGCCCTTCATTTGGCCTCATGAGCCCTTCATTTGGCCTCATGAGCCCTTCATTTGGCCTCATGAGCCCTTCATTTGGCCTCATGAGCCCTTCACACTGCCTCATGACCCCTTCACACTGCCTCATTAGCCCTTCACATGGCCACATGACCCCTTCACATGGCCACATGACCCCTCCACACGCCCCAGAGCCCCTGTGGGCGCGTCCTGCGCTTCTGCCAGTACAATTCATGCAGAGAAAAAGACGCCGGCAGCCGACCGAGTCGGTGGCCGCAGTGGCTGTGCTCGGCACTCTGTGCCTCTTTGAACAATTTCAGCCAGGTTAACAATTTATTTACCACAGGTGATACGGCAGTAGATTGTTTCTCAAGTCAAGTACAACGGACACATTTGAGTACAGCTACCCGTGGGCCCGAATAAGTTCAGTGACTGCCAGGGCACCTCAGCTCCGTCGCGTGTGGTGCCCTGAGTTAGGGAATGTTATGGATAATTTCACTTCAGACATCGATGTTTCCTTGACGCTCGTGTCACATGCAGGAAAGTTGAGTAAGGAACGTCCTGGTATTTATATACAATATATATATATATATATATATATATAAATACCCGTGGGGTTGTTCCCGTGACGAGAGGACTTCTGCAGTTGGACTTCGGTATTGCGCAAGTTCCGTGCCAAGTCGAGTAAGGATGTGCTGACCGTAAGTTTCGCAACAAATTTTGCTAGCGTGTATTTAAAATTGTGTTTATTGAACTATTACGCATGTTAATTGGTGTATTACATACACCCTTCACTGTATTGAAAACCAGGAACCTATTCATTTACCGGTTATGATAGCAACCTTTGTTGCAAGACTTGGTTTTGAGTTAGGCTTTATATTTAATTCTTGCTTGTCTGAGTCTCCAGTGAGAGTTCGGTGTACCGTGAGACTGAAGTCTTGTTTTTATTGATGTATTATTGATAGCACGAGTATCATCGTCCTGTAATTCCACATTCGGACGTTCCCTTGACAGAATGTTGAGAGCTTCACCGACTTTGTGATGATTGTCTCATCTGAGTGGAAGCTCATGTTCGATTC
This sequence comes from Morinoia aosen, assembly GCA_030386875.1. Taxonomy (NCBI): domain Eukaryota; kingdom Metazoa; phylum Arthropoda; class Malacostraca; order Amphipoda; family Talitridae; genus Morinoia; species Morinoia aosen. The sequence goes on from CM059563.1 coordinate 63,893,454, forward strand.
TAGATCATTAATTATATGATTAGGTCGGTACGAATTGGGTTCTTTCAGTGTCAAGGGATTTCAGGACTTGATTCCTGATTAAACTTTTTTTGTAGAAGATTGGACCTTTTTAGTGGAAAATTTTACTTATTTTTGTTCCAAGAGAAATTGACATTAATTCATTCAAGAATTTGACTTGCTTTTGATTGGAGGATATGACTTACTTTTTATTGAAGGATTTGACTTGCTTTTTATTGAAGGATTTGACTTGCTTTTTATTGGAGGATTCATGACGTTTTTCTGTAGGATTGGCCCCTTCAGGGTGGGTTGATTTATGATTTTGGGTCATGAATATAGTCAATTTTCATATTTGTCTTCTAATTTTGAAAGAATGAGTAAATAATTGATTTAAAATATTAAAAAAATTAATGATTAAAATTAGGCACTTGGTTATTTAATTTAGTATTTATGGTCAAGATTGAATTTAATGTTGTCGACGGTTTCAGTGATTTCGTTGCCACATGTAGGTAATGTGGCAGATCTGAAGACGTGTTGCATGAATGACATTGTGCTCGCAAATGCTTAGTTTTCGAGATAACTTTGAAGTTATAGGAACGTCGTATATATAATTGAACAAAGGGACACGTAAATAAGCTGAAATACGGTATCGAAATAACGATAGCTAAGGTTATGCTATTCTTACCAGAACCTTATTTATGCTATTTCTCGAAAACTAAGCATTCGAGAGCACAATGTGATTCATATAAAACGTCTTCAAGTGTCTGTAATTACCTAAATTTCGTAATGAAATCATAAAAGTCGGTGACAACATTAAATTCAACTTTGACTTAATTTTTGAGTGCATTTTCTATGAATTTTTGAAATGAAGTCATAGTGAAGTGAAAGGAGAATTTGACTACGCAGCACAATACATCGTAGGTAAATCGTGGGACGTAACTCGGGCAGTGAAGTCTTTTGCGAGATGGTGAGATATGTTGCTCAAGTGTAGGGTCTCGTACGCTTGTTTGTGTGCAGTGAAACTTTGGATTCGAAAGGTTAACTTGAGTGAAAGTTTGTTTTGTTTTAGGTTCAAGTAGGGCTGTAGCACTTCCAGGGGGGAAATTGTGAGGTTCTGAGCTAAAAGTTAGGTAGGTTCTTATTGTTGAAATCAAATTATTTTCGTTTTGTGGATGATCTTCTTTTTCGGTTCACTGTTGTCCTGTTATTCATCACCTACTACTTTCTTCTTCAACTTTTGTCTTGTTTCATAACCTTTAATCTTATGTTCTTATAACCATCCAACTCATCTATAAGAGAACACTGTGTGAAGAAAGACCACATTTTTAAATGCACAGATTTTAAAATTTGGGATTAAACATCAAATTTGTCCGATCTTCGTATTTTGGAGACGATATACATTTTAAAAAACCGTCCGTCAATAAATGAGTGTGATACGGCGGTGAAACTTTCCGTTGTTTGCTGATATTTTGAATAAATTTTATGTTGTGTTTTTTTAATCTCATTATCTTACATCGAGTTTATTCAGAAGATATATAGTTACAATGTTTTAATCATTCTGTTTATTGTATTTCAGAACACTGAAGATGAATTTTTTATAATTCGAAACATTTGTTTTTTATTTTGATATTCTTAGCCACGTTGGCTCTCCTTCTTATCCTATAAGTGAGATTTCTAGAAATCAATGTATTTCATTTATTTTCTTCCTTCTTATCTTACTGTTTCTATGCGCACGGGATCCCTTGCGGGGACACCCTTTGTGCATAGATTCCACGTTTCCTTAACTCCATACTAAATGGTGCCTACATCCTTCCTCTCTTTGAACATCTTTGTTGCGGTAAAGGGAGACCAAAAATAATTTATGATCAGTCAAGTAGAGCTGAAAAGGCGATATATTCATTGCAACTGAGCAGTTATCAAAAAGCTTTATCGAGCTGTGTCACGGCAGGTGAGGTCGTCGGGTTCGAGCAGTGGTTTCCAAATTTTTATCTAATTTTTTTCTTCAGATCTTGCCGCCCCCCCTAGTGGTTAGTTGTATTAAAATTTTATAGAAAATGATTGAAAATATTTTTTCTATACATAACAATTTTTCCAAGATGGGCTACACTATCCCCCCATGGGCGGTAGCGCCCACTTTTTGAATCACTGAGTTAGGCTAGCGAAACCTGGCATGATAATAGCGCGTGAAGTGCGGCGGGTAGAACTGAAGTTCAATATTCAACTCATATTAGAGTTAATTTTATACATCAATTTTGAAATTAAGTAACATTAAGTAGATCGCACCAACATTTAGTTTCCGTTGAGCATTTATTGAAATTGAGTTAGGGACCGCTGGCCGGTCTGCAGCATTATGAAATCCCCTCAGTGACCACCGGTGGCGCACGTGACGCTTACAGTGTTAACGATGACATGGTTTAGTTCGTTCGCTGGTGCTCTGAGCTGTTGTGCTCCAGTCAAACTCAGCCAGTCTGCATCGCCAAGGTTCCTTAGTCACCTAAACTCACATGTGAGGTCCCCTCTGCTCAGTTATTGGTTTTGTAAACAGTAGTACGAATTTTTGGGTGCATCATTGCAGCACACTGCTCGGTGGAAACTTGCTCCGCTCACACTCTAAACCAGTGCTGTTCATTGCGCGGCTCTTGATACATATGTAAATTAATTTTTAGTACATAATTTATATTAAATACCCTAACTTGCAGTAGCTGCGGCTCTCTCAATCAATGCGTTTAACAGAAGTGGCTCTCTTGCAAAAATTAGTGAATAACGTTGGTCTAAGCCCTTATAAGTCTCTACTCCAACTTCAGAGATTAGAATAGATAGTTGAAGCCTCCCTAAGCGTTCCAAAAAGAGGAAACTTCAACTTCAGAGCGACATCAGCACTCGACCTTCTCTCGTCCCCGCGCTGGTACGTCGATGTTCGGTAGAACTGATCTCATTTCTGAGCTATAGCTTCAAATAGTCTCTGATTGGTTACAATTTGAAGTCAACATTTTATTTAAATTCACACATAGCATACTACTACTTTTGCAAGGTGGCAGGAGAGATTCGCCTGCATGCTATCTTTTTTTCGGAAACCATTCCTCCAGACACAGTTCTGATTATCAAACTCGTTCTCGCCTAAACTTCAAATTAATCTCAATTTGTCTTAGAAGATATGCCTCATGTATATCGGACGAGTTATTTATTTATCCAAGAAAGAAATAGCTCGGTTGTCCTCATATATTTGAAGCATTATCGTTAAATTTTCCGAAAACCATGCGATGATTTTATGAAAAATTTGAAGCGTTAATGCGATCGTGAGGCGTAGTACGTCAATTTCTAATTTAGATGCACATCACATGGATACTTCACAGTAGTATAAACAATAAAATAATGTATTAAATATTTCGAATTGCGTTCTATTGGGAGAGAAAATTCATCAACGATGAAGGAACACATTCATGCGCCGTCAAACCCTCTCCCATTTGTCGCCAAGCTCGCTACCGAAGACAAAACGAGCACTGTTCTGCATGACCTAAATTACATTCCTTGCAATGCTGACAGTTGAATACATTACTCAATAAAATATCTTTCTTGTAGAAATTTCTTGATACGTAAATAACTAGTTCAACCCGGAAGCAGTTCAAAAGCCCAAAGCGTGAACTTCAAGTAAGGCAGTTTCTCTGAGCCTCAGAATTTTTGCTCGGCCTCACCTCAACGGCCTGCCGTCCAAACGTCCTCACCTCAACGGCCTGGCGTCTAAACGTCCTCACCTCAGCGGCCTGGCGTCTAAACGTCCTCACCTCAGCGGCCTGGCGTCTAAACGTCCTCACCTCAGCGGCCTGGCGTCTAAACGTCCTCACCTCAGCGGCCTGGCGTCCAAACGTCCTCACTTCAACGGCCTGGCGCCCAAACGTCCTCACCTCAACGGCCTGGCGTCCAAACGTCCTCACCTCAACGGCCTGGCACCCAAACGTCCTCACTTCAAAGGCCTGGCGTCCAAACGTCCTCACCTCAACGACCTGGCGTCCAAACGTCCTCACCTCAACGACCTGGCGTCCAAACGTCCTCACCTCAACGACCTGGCGTCCAAACGTCCTCACCTCAACGACCTGGCGTCCAAACGTCCTCACCTCAACGGCCTGGCGCCCAAACGTCCTCACCTCAAAGGCCTGGCGTCCAAACGTCCTCACCTCAACGACCTGGCGTCCAAACGTCCTCACCTCAACGACCTGGCGTCCAAACGTCCTCACCTCAACGGCCTGGCGCCCAAACGTCCTCACCTCAACGGCCTGGCGCTCAAACGTCCTCACCTCAACGGCCTGGCGTCCAAACGTCCTCACCTCAACGGCCTGGTGCCCAAACATCCTCACCTCAACAGCCTGGCGCCCAAACGTCCTCACCTCAACGGCCTGGCGTCCAAACGTCCTCACCTCAACGGCCTGGCGTCCAAACGTCCTCACCTCAACGGCCTGGCGTCCAAACGTCCTCACCTCAACGGCCTGGCGTCCAAACGTCCTCACCTCAACGACCTGGCGTCCAAACGTCCTCACCTCAAAGGCCTGCCGTCCAAATGTCCTCACCTCAACGGCCTGCCGTCCAAACGTCCTCACCTCAACAGCCTGCCGTCCAAACGTCCTCACCTCAACGGCCTGCCGTCCAAACGTCCTCACCTCAACGGCCTACCGTCCAAACGTCCTCGCCTCAACGGCCTGCCGTCCAAACGTCGTCGCCTCAACGGCCTGCCGTCCAAACGTCCTCGCCTCAACGGCCTGCCGTCCAAACGTCCTCGCCTCAACGGCCTGCCGTCCAAACGTCCTCGCCTCAACGGCCTGCCGTCCAAACGTCCTCGCCTCAAAGGCCTGCCGTCCAAACGTCCTCGCCTCAACGGCCTGCCGTCCAAACGTCCTCGCCTCAACGGCCTGCCGTCCAAACGTCCTCGCCTCAACGGCCTGCCGTCCAAACGTCCTCGCCTCAACGGCCTGCCGTCCAAACGTCCTCGCCTCAACGGCCTGCCGTCCAAACGTCCTCGCCTCAACGGCCTGCCGTCCAAACGTCCTCGCCTCAACGGCCTGCCGTCCAAACGTCCTCGCCTCAACGGCCTGCCGTCCAAACGTCCTCGCCTCAACGGCCTGCCGTCCAAACGTCCTCGCCTCAACGGCCTGCCGTCCAAACGTCCTCGCCTCAACGGCCTGCCGTCCAAACGTCCTCGCCTCAACGGCCTACCGTCCAAACGTCCTCACATCAACGGCCTACCGTCCAAACGTCCTCACCTCAACGGCCTGCCGTCCAAACGTCCTCACCTCAACGGCCTGCCGTCCAAACGTCCTCACCTCAACGGCCTACCGTCCAAACGGTATTGGGACGACAGTTAGCTGAGGCCTTATGCACGTCTCGCTGGTGGTCCCCTGCACCTCGTAAGTCATCACGGCACGCACCCGCACTGATGCACCGAGACGGAACTGGTAGTTTCAAAGGTGATGGTAACGCCTGAACTTACCACATTCTCTTAATGCTTACTGTTTCTATGCTCCTCTGCATAGATTCCGCGTTCCTTTATCTCCATGCTGAATGGTGCCTTCCTCTCTTCGAAGGTCTCTTCTTTTTAACGGTTAGGAAGGCTGGAACTAATGTATAATCTAATCTTCCCTTAAAGGTAATCCTCAAATGTTTTGATCAAAGCTGACGGAAATTCACGAGCTAAGTCATTAAGTAAACGCTGGGATCTCGAGCCTTCCACCTGAGACTGTCAAAAGCTCCGTGTCTTGTCGTATTCCTGGTTCTCTCGAGAACTTCTCTAGCGTAACTTGCATCCTGTGAGGTGGGCTTCATAATAAATTCCTTGAGTCAATTCATGTGTTGCGTAAAATGATGGTGCTAAGCCTTCCACCTGAGACTGTCAAAAGCTCCGTGTCTTGTCGTATTCCTGGTTCTCTCGAGAACTTCTCTAGCGTAACTTGCATCCTGTGAGGTGGGCTTCATAATAAATTCCTTGAGTCAATTCATGTGTTGCGTAAAATGATGGTGCTATTGCATGGAATCTGTTCCAGGTTCATCGAAGTATCTGAATCATTGGTGGCAAACTTGTCCTATTGCAAGCGATCTACTTCCGAGAATTTATTGATTTTATAATTGATATATTCCGAGACCTTCACGTTCTATTGTTGTTTTAAAAATCTAGCTATGGAATTACTGATATTTTTCTTCATTGTTGACCCAATGTCTCGTAAAAATGTCATCTTGTAATTGAGTCCACGAAGAAGGAATTAGAAAAAGGAAATTAGTTTCCAATATTTTATCTAAGAAAACGAAAATTATTCGGACTTTGATGCTTGAATGAAATGGTCTGGATGGTCTGAATACGCACAAGCCATACGCGACGTTTGCTTAATTAAGGGCAGGCCAACCCACTATACGTACATGCCATACACCACGTATGCTCTATCAAGGGCAGGCCAAACCACTATACGTACATGCCATACAAGACGTATGCTCAATCAAGGGCAGGCCAAACCACTATACGTACATGCCATACAAGACGTATGGTTAATTAAGGGCAGGCCAAACCACTATGCGTACATTCCATACACGACGTATGCTCAATCAAGGGCAGGCCAAACCACTATACGTACATGCCATACAAGACGTATGCTCAATCAAGGGCAGGCCAAACCACTATACGTACATGCTATACACGACGTATGGTTAAGGGCAGGCCAAACCACTATACGTCCATGCCATACACCACGTATGCTCTATCAAGGGCAGGCCAAACCACTATACGTACATGCCATACATGACGTATGCTTAATTAAGGGCTTAAACGTCTTCTTTTTGTTGAACCCCCAGGGGAATACAAGTATTGTATCTATGGGAATTAGCGCTCCCAGGGGGACAATGTGAGGGCCCGAGCTGAGAGTTAGGTAGGCCTTCTTTTTGTTGAAATAAAATGTTTTTGTTATGTTAAGGACCACCTTTTTTCGGTTCACTGCTGTCCTGTTCTTCAGCTCCTACTACTTTCTTCTTCAACTTTGATCTTTTTCCATAATCTTCTCTCCCAACTAACTGTTTCTATGCCTTTCTGCGTAGATTCCGCATTTCCTTAACTCCATACTAAATGTTGCCTTCCTCCTTCCTCTCTTTGGATCGCAATTGTTGCTGGGTAGGGAGGCTAAAACTAACGACTAATCTAATCTAATCTTTTTGTTGAAATAGAATAGGTTCTTTATTTTGTTACGAACCATCTTCCTCGGATCACTGCTGTCCTGTTTTTCAGCACCTATAACTTTCTACTTCAACTTTTATCTTGTTTCATGAACTTCTTTCATAGCCTACTGTTTTTATGCACCTTGTGCGTAGATTCCGAGTTCTCTTGACTCCATAACAAGTCTTTTTTGACTGTGCAATCGCACAAATTTGACTGCGTGTTACTGTGTTCGAACATAACTTGGCTTCGCGTAGACTAAGATAACTCTCCGTTAGCTCGGTAGATCCGTCACCTAGCCCAATTGATGCTACTACTCTTGATTCATCAAGGAGTTCAGAGACTGGTGACTTGTTTAGCTCCTTGACTTTGTATTAGAATGCGAATTCAGAATTCTTGAAATTATCTGCCAATTGATCAGTGTAGAGGTCACTCCACCATAATTCCCGAGTGTTGTTGATTTTCTCTTAGTCATTCGGCAGAGCTTGAAATTTATCTAGTAGTCTGTCATATTCTTTACGTTAGCATTTTCCGTAGAGGAGCCGGAGTACAGACGACTTCCTGTACGAGTGTTCCCGTTTTCTGTTTCTATTTTAGCTTTCGGTCTCATCTAGGTGTTCGCGTCTTGTTTTGCCAAAATAACGGGCTGAACCCAAGACACTAGTTTTACACCGTTGTCCTACTACTTCCAAATTCGAGTTTCTCTGTGACTGCTCCTTAACCGGGAGTAATCGGCTTCATTCTCAAATATTTCAAAAACTTCCAATTCAGATATTCAAGGTCTCGCCAGATGGTTTGTCATTAAATTGATTTTTTCGTGAACGTTGGATCATTCGGTTGAGTTGGTTTGCTCTCGCCTGATAGTTTGCTCTGGCCAGATGGCTCAACAATCGTCCAGTGACCACCTTGCACGCCTTACAAAACGCTAGCTAACTCGGTGCAAGATCTGCACGCTCAAGCATCACTTGCCCCTCCTAACTTGGGATTGCATTTCAGAGAGAAGCTCTGCTCTGCCTGAGGCAGGGAGAGCTCAACGCGACCTGTGGACTTGGTGAGAGGCGCTGGGAGGCGGTCTCCGCTGTGGGGGCTTTGCGCTCGCCGTCCTCGGCCAGGTAGGACTTGTGTGTGTGGGACTTGAAGTGTGAGAATATCTCCTCACATGATTTGGTTGCGCGTCCCCCGCTGGGTGGTTGCGCATCCCCCGCTGGGTGGTTGCGCGTCCCCCGCTGGTTGGTTGATCGTCCATTCCTCTGATGTCAGCTAAAGGTACATTTTCCAGTTGTTCTGGCAATACTTCATTAAGAAAAATGTAATAGTTACGTCCATTTAGTCTCTCTGGTATGATGTATGGCCCAATCAGATGGTCACCAAGAATTTCTCCCCAAACATTTAAGGCGAATCTAACCTGATGTCGACCTTGTCTTGTAACATGTGGATTGTTGCCAGACCACATGTGCAGGTTATGGAGATTAAGTATTCCTTCTCGAGTAAATGACGTTTCGTCTGTGAATAAGACTCGTGATGGGAAACGAGGCTGTTGATATGTTTTCTGTTGAAACCACCTCGCAAATTCAACACGACGTTCGAAATCTTCACCATGCAATTCCTGCACCCGCTGAAAGTGAAATGGATGTTGACCACTGTTATGTAGTACTTGCCACACAGTAGTTTTGCTTAATGTAAAGCACGTGCACGAGAACGAGTGCTTCAAGTAGGATTGTTTCGAAAATATTCTAAGACATCTTCCACCTGGTCTGGATCTGCTACTCTCCTTTGGCGTCTTCCTTCAGGTCGTGGTCTGTGAAACGATCCGTATTCACGCAATCTCCGGTGTATGGCTGTGAATGTTTGACGCGATGGAACATGTCTGTTAGGATGCCTTTCTGCGTAAATTCGAACAGCCTCCCTAGAATTTCCATTTGCTGCACCATACACTAGGTGCATATCCGCTAATTCAGCATTGGATACTCGCTCCATTCCCGGTGATACATTTGCAGCCGAAGAAGTGGTAACAGTAAACAAACTAATCTTTGTCGTTGATGTCGAGGAGCACTCAGAATATCGGATGAAAAGTAACTTCACGTATTTGTAAATTTTTAACTAAGCACTTTAGACCATACCTTAATAGAATAAAAAGTGTTCATTACGACGATCGCTACCTTATGTTAAAGTTTGGCAACAAAAGTGTCGGACACCCTGTAGATATGTTAGGAACAAGTATTGTAATATTGAGCGCCATTTCCAGTGTTGAGAACCCTCTCCAGGGTCTCTAGAACCATTTTCAGTTTTGGGAACTATTTTCAAGGAGTTGAACACCATATCCAGGGAGTTGAACAAGTTTAATTAGCGAGTTTTCCCCTTTTCGACGAGTTTTCTCTTTTCTTACCCCATTAAGGCCCAAGTTCAGGAAGTTGAATTCAGTTCGACAGTCCGGCACTCGCTGGTCAGTTAGGGTGAGGGCCGGGGTCTTTTCTTCAATAGTAAGCTTCCTCCGACCCATTGTGATGCTCTGGTGGATTGTGGTATAGCGCCAAAATAAGTGAACAGTTAGTCAGGGAGCTTAGGAGTTAGTTAGTAGATAGAGAACAGTAGATTATTGTTTTCTGTATTTCTTCTTCTATATTTCGTCTCTAGTTTTCTGTATTTCTTTTTCTATATATTTCGTCTCTAGTTTTCGGTATTTCTTTTTCTATATATTTCAATTCAAGTTTTCGGTATTTCTTTTTCTATATATTTCGTCTCTAGTTTTCGGTATTTCTTTTTCTATATATTTCGATTCTAGTTTCGGTTGTTCTTTTTCTATATATTTCGATTCTAGTTTTCTGTATTTGGATTCTGGTTATCTGTATTTCTTTTTCTATATTTCGATTCTAGTTTTCGGTATTCCTTTTCTATATTTCAATTCTAGTTTTCTGTGTTTCTTTTTCTAAATATTTCGATTCTAGTTTCCTGTATTTGGATTCTGGTTTTCTGTATTTCTTTTTTTATATTTCGGTTCTAGTTTTCAGTATGTCTTTTTCTATATTTCGATTCTAGTTTTCGGTATTTCTTTTTCTGTTGAAGGTTCTTTCGCTTCTTGACAAGGTGTGGGACACTTGGGTGACTTTCGCTTCTTGACAAGGTGTGGGACACTTGGGTGACTTTCGCTTCTTGACCAGGTGTGGGACACTTGGGAGACTTTCGCTTCTTGACAAGGTGTGGGACACTTGGGAGACTTTCGCTTCTTGACAAGGTGTGGGACACTTGGCTGACTTTCGCTTCTTGACAAGGTGTGGGACACTTGGTGACTTTCGCTTCTTGACAAGGTGTGGGACACTTGGGAGACTTTCGCTTCTTGACAAGGTGTGGGACACTTGGTGACTTTCGCTTCTTGACAAGGTGTGGGACACTTGGGAGACTTTCGCTTCTTGACAAGGTGTGGGACACTTGGCTGACTTTCGCTTCTTGACAAGGTGTGGGACACTTGGGTGACTTTCGCTTCTTGACAAGGTGTGGGACACTTGGGTGACTTTCGCTTCTTGACAAGGTGTGGGACACTTGAATGACTTTCGCTTCTTGACAAGGTGTGGGACACTTGGGTGACTTTCGCTTCTTGACAAGGTGTGGTACACTTGGGTAACTTTCGCTTCTTGACAAGGTGTGGGACACTTGGGTGACTTTCGCTTCTTGACAAGGTGTGGGACACTTGGTTGACTTTCGCTTCTTGACAAGGTGTGAGACACTTGGGAGACTTTCGCTTCTTGACAAAGTGTGGGACACTTGGGAGACTTTCGCTTCTTGACAAGGTGTGGTACACTTGGGTGACTTTCGCTTCTTGACAAGGTGTGGGACACTTGGGTGACTTTCGCTTCTTGACAAGGTGTGGGACACTTTGGTGACTTTCGCGTCTTGACAAGGTGTGGGACACTTGGGTGACTTTCGCTTCTTGACAAGGTGTGGGACACTTGGGTGACTTTCGCTTCTTGACAAGGTGTGGGACATTTGGGTGACTTGCAAAACAGAAAAATGTATGTAAATCTACGGTGTTTGCTCTCAAGATTATAGTTACTCTGTGTTGCCTCGGTGTCACTTTTGAACCTGATGCTAGAATTGGTAGGAGGGTAAGAGTGTCAAAAATGTTCCCTGGAATGTATCAATGACAAGCATTCTCATTGCTGAATAGTGAAAAGGTTGCCTGTGTTCTGACCGACTTTCTTATGAATCACGTGATTTTTCTGAAGCCGCATCTGAATTAGCGGTATCGATTGCAGAATTTTATAATATTTTTAGGCGTTTTCTTATTTTTATTTTTTATCTTTCGTCTAGGCTGTGTACTGATCGTGTGTGTCATTGTGGCTATATTAGCTACATCTTACGAGCTGGTTCTTTTGTCTAGGCTGTGTACTGATCGTGTGTGTCATTGTGGCTATATTAGCTACATCTTACGAGCTGGTTCTTTTGTCTAGGCTGTGTACTGATCGTGTGTGTCATTGTGGCTATATTAGCTACATCTTACGAGCTGGTTCTTTTGTCTAGGCTGTGTACTGATCGTGTGTGTCATTGTGGTTATATTAGCTACATCTTACGAGCTGGTTCTTTTGTCTAGGCTGTGTACTGATCGTGTGTGTCATTGTGGCTATATTAGCTACATCTTACGAGCTGGTTCTTTTGTCTAGGCTGTGTACTGATCGTGTGTGTCATTGTGGCTATATTAGCTACATCTTACGAGCTGGTTCTTTTGTCTAGGCTGTGTACTGATCGTGTGTGTCATTGTGGCTATATTAGCTACATCTTACGAGCTGGTTCTTTTGTCTAGGCTGTGTACTGATCGTGTGTGTCATTGTGGCTATATTAGCTACATCTTACGAGCTGGTTCTTTTGTCTAGGCTGTGTACTGATCGTGTGTGTCATTGTGGCTATATTAGCTACATCTTACGAGCTGGTTCTTTTGTCTAGGCTGTGTACTGATCGTGTGTGTCATTGTGGCTATATTAGCTACATCTTACGAGCTGGTTCTTTTGTCTAGGCTGTGTACTGATCGTGTGTGTCATTGTGGCTATATTAGCTACATCTTACGAGCTGGTTCTTTTGTCTAGGCTGTGTACTGATCGTGTGTGTCATTGTGGCTATATTAGATACATCTTACGAGCTGGTTCTTTTGTCTAGGCTGTGTACTGATCGTGTGTGTCATTGTGGCTATATTAGCTACATCTTACGAGCTGGTTCTTTTGTCTAGGCTGTGTACTGATCGTGTGTGTCATTGTGGTTATATTAGCTACATCTTACGAGCTGGTTCTTTTGTCTAGGCTGTGTACTGATCGTGTGTGTCATTGTGGTTATATTAGCTACATCTTAAGAGCTGGTTCTTTTGTCTAGGCTGTGTACTGATCGTGTGTGTCATTGTGGCTATATTAGCTACATCTTACGAGCTGGTTCTTTTGTCTAGGCTGTGTTCTGATCGTGTGTGTCATTGTGGCTATATTAGCTACATCTTACGAGCTGGTTCTTTTGTCTAGGCTGTGTACTGATTGTGTGTGTCATTGTGGCTATATTAGCTACATCTTACGAGCTGGTTCTTTTGTCTAGGCTGTGTACTGATCGTGTGTGTCATTGTGGTTATATTAGCTACATCTTACGAGCTGGTTCTTTTGTCTAGGCTGTGTACTGATCGTGTGTGGATCATTGTGGTTATATTAGCTACATCTTACGAGCTGGTTCTTTTGTCTAGGCTGTGTACTGATCGTGTGTGTCATTGTGGTTATATTAGCTACATCTTACGAGCTGGTTCTTTTGTCTAGGCTGTGTACTGATCGTGTGTGTCATTGTGGCTATATTAGATACATCTTACGAGCTGGTTCTTTAAAAGCATGGAAAAAGTTTTAATTCCAGAATTAAAGCTCTTCCAACTCCGTGCTGGTCGTACACATTTTCCTTAAAAGACGCTTAACGTGATTGTAGTTGCTTCCTAACTGTGTTATTCCAAATATTTCTCAGTCAATATTTTATTTACAAGTATATCGATTCCATTTGAAAGAAGTGTTCATTTAGTAGAAGCTTCGAACGCCGATACTTCAGTTTACACCTATCGACTTGCGCTGCTGCTTTCCAGTGATCCAGGCTGCTAGGACAGTGACGACGATGGCGAAGTAGACGCCGCCTCTTACACCCTCACCTTGAACGTCTCCTTCCCTCACGATCATGACACCGTCTACCTCGCCCACTGCTACCCCTGCACGTTTTCGCTCCTGCAGCAGCACTTGCTTTATATACAGGCATCAAGTATTGTTCTTCATGATGTCTTCATAATATGAGGCCTGTAAAATTCAACATCAGGGTAGCTTGCGTGTTTCAATGGGATTTCTTTGTGTATTACTGATAATTCAAAATTCATTTTCGAAAGTTCTCAAATGTTTGAGTAGAAGTAATTTTTGGATTGTTGATGATTTTCGACATAAAGTAGTTGTTCTCTTGGGTTAATTTTGCATCCCAGGGGGACTATGAAAGGGCCTGAGCTGAGAGTTAGGTAGGCTTTCTTTTTGTTAAAATAGAATAGGTTTTTGTTTTGTTACTGACCATCTTTTTCCGGTTCACTGTTGTCCTGTTTTTCAGCACCTACTTCTTTCTTCTTCAAGTTTTTCTTGTTTCATGATCTTCTTTCTTAGCTTATTGTTTCTGTGCCCTTTCTGCATAGATTCCGCGTTTCCTTAACTCCATACTAAATGGTGCCTTCTTCCTTCCTCTCTTTGGATAGCCTTTGTTGCGGATATGGAGGCTTAAACTAACTAATAATCTAATCAGGGTTAATTTTACAACCTCACCTGATTTTTATTTTAATTTCGAGCACTAGCAGCATACAGAGTCACCGTGCGTTTACGACGAATTTGAGCACTATCAGCATACAGAGTCACCGTGCGTTTACGACGAATTTGAGCACTATCAGCATACAGAGTCACCGTGCGTTTACGACGAATTTGAGCACTATCAACATACAGAGTCACCGTGCGTTTACGACGAATTTGAGCACTATCAACATACAGAGTCACCGTGCGTTTACGACGAATTTGAGCACTAGCAGCATACAGAGTCACCGTGCGTTTACGACGAATTTGAGCACTATCAACATACAGAGTCACCGTGCGTTTACGGCGAATTTGAGCACTAGCAGCATACAGAGTTACCGTGCGTTTACGACGAATTTGAGCACTATCAACATACAGAGTCACCGTGCGTTTACGACGAATAAAGCATTTGAGCACTAGCAGCATACAGAGTCACCGTGCGTTTACGACGAATTTGAGCACTATCAACATACAGAGTCACCGTGCGTTTACGACGAATTTGAGCACTAGCAGCATACAGAGTCACCGTGCGTTTACGACGAATTTGAGCACTATCAACATACAGAGTCACCGTGCGTTTACGACGAATTTGAGCACTAGCAGCATACAGAGTCACCGTGCGTTTACGACGAATTTGAGCACTATCAACATACAGAGTCACCGTGCGTTTACGACGAATTTGAGCACTATCAACATACAGAGTCACCGTGAGTTTACGACGAATTTGAGCACTAGCAGCATACAGAGTCACCGTGCGTTTACGACGAATTTGAGCACTATCAACATACAGAGTCTCCGTGCGTTTACGACGAATTTGAGCACTAGCAGCATACAGAGTCACCGTGCGTTTACGACGAATTTGAGCACTATCAACATACAGAGTCACCGTGCGTTTACGACGAATTTGAGCACTATCAACATACAGAGTCACCGTGCGTTTACGACGAATTTGAGCACTATCAGCATACAGAGTCACCGTGCGTTTACGACGAATTTGAGCACTATCAACATACAGAGTCACCGTGCGTTTACGACGAATTTGAGCACTATCAACATACAGAGTCACCGTGCGTTTACGACGAATTTGAGCACTATCAACATACAGAGTCACCGTGCGTTTACGACGAATTTGAGCACTATCAACATACAGAGTCACCGTGCGTTTACGACGAATTTGAGCACTATCAACATACAGAGTCACCGTGCGTTTACGACGAATTTGAGCACTATCAACATACAGAGTCACCGTGCGTTTACGACGAATAAAGCATTTGAGCACTAGCAGCATACAGAGTCACCGTGCGTTTACGACGAATAAAGCATTTGAGCACTAGCAGCATACAGAGTCACCGTGCGTTTACGACGAATAAAGCATTTGAGCACTAGCAGCATACAGAGTCACCGTGCGTTTACGACGAATAAAGCATTATAATATTCGGAAAGAAATCTGTTCATTTGTAGACAGACTACGCTATTTTCATTGGCTAATAAAACCTATATTTTTCCATTATCAAAATTACTTTGTATCACAAAAGCGCTCTCGACTCCAAAGTGCGAAAGCTTGGTGATCGAAGAATATAATGGAAAATTCGTAGGAAGTTTGGAAGTTTACCTCAGGGACAGGTTGTGAGCACCCTGCATTAGATCAAATTAATAGTTTTGCCCGAGAGTAAAGTTTTAGGTGATTCTATTTTATTTTCTATTCGGTATTGTTCCCAGTTTGTGACCTTGATTGTATGCTGGTATTCAGAGAGGTTTTAGCATGCTGATGTCTCATTGGGTGTGCCTAAGTGACCTCTTCTGTCTTAAATCTCAATCCTGGTAAGATAGGTGCACATATCTGAGTGTGACGCGTGTTCTTAATCTTTCCAAGAGGGTAGGGTTTTAAAAGCAAAGTATTTCTCTTATTAATTTTGACCAATGTATCACAAATTCTTCGGTAGTGGCAATGAACTGTTAGTGTTAATTTATAAATTACATTGGCCTCATTTTATTATTTTTTCTTTCAACTCTGTAACTTGTGGCATAAGTGGACTCTTTTGAGAACACCGAGGAAAATTTATTCTGTAATGTAAGTCTTAAGATTTAGACAAGCTTCACGTGTATGTGCACTACGAGACTGGCCACGGTACAGACCGACCCGGCCAAATCGAGCATCTGCCGCCAGCGCGTCATGTGCCGGTCGCTGGCGGGTAACCCCGTCCACCTCCTCACCATCACCAGCAACCATCCTGAGGACGAGGGCAAGGTGAGGGTATTACATTGCTCTTTATGTGCTCATATAAATAACGTGGAATTAACCTATCGTTTTACTAATGATATTATCTTAGGAGTAAAAATTGTTGCTATTTATGGGGTGGCATTAATAATGTAAAATTAACCAATGATGTTACAAATGATATGTTAGGGTAAAAATTGTCGCCTTTTATGGGGTGACCTAAATAATTTGAAATTAACCAATGTTGTCGCAAATGATATTATCTTAGGAGTAAAAATGATTCACGCTATTCGTAAGTATTACGAATTAAATCTGGAAAAATTTGCAATATTGTTGTTATGGCTCCTGTTTGACCTTTCTCTCATATTCATTCCTGATTAAGTTTTTATTTGAGCTGTCTTTACCATTCGTTGAAAGAAAAGAGGCGCGCAATAGCTAGATGAGGAGAGTGAGTGAGAATTTATAATCCAGCGAATATTACGCGATCATTCCACTAACGACAAAAATGAACCTGTCACCGTCACTCGCATTTCAAACCATGGTATATGATGAAAATCTTCATGTGTAATTCTACAGAACTGAGTGTAAGTGTAATTTAGTATGAATTTTTGAGTCGGAGTGTTTTATTGCTGTCAGGCTGAAAAACCAGTATGATGGCGACAAATTTTTCAAAATTATTAATTCTTTTTCAAAGGTTTTTATCACTTTCTTTCTGAAAAAGAGAGAACGATCATGATAAATTTTTGGAAATAGGGAAATAATATAAAATGTCCAATGTTTTCATTTACTTTTAGAAAAAGCGAGCCATCGTTCTGACGGCACCAGTGCACCCTGGCGAGACTCCTGCGAGACAAAAATGTGATGGTTCTCCAAAATTCGATGGTGCCGGATCGCCCAGGGGGCTTTCGCTCACGGTGTTGAGTACCCCTACTGGTTCTGGAGATTCTCCTCGGATCTTGGGATGTGAATATCCAACGTCAATCACAATCTAAAGTCCAAATTTTTCCAGAAGGACTGTCGTGACTGCGTCTTTGATCCAGCCTGCACACTTACCCCATTCTCCAGAGGTCTGTAATATGTTGGCTTATTGCATCAAAACCGTTAAATTCACTCGATACATGAACTGTACCATTGGGCTTACCATACAGTGACGAGACATTGTACTTTCCTGCACATTCTTACGCGGCGTTTCATCTCACATCAAGGCCCAAGCTTACGACTAATTCGATTTTGAATGAGTCACTTTACGGTGATATTGTGAGCATTTTCGGTGAATGATACGTTCATAAATTACTAAATTTAACGTAAATAAAAAATGAGACTTACTTGATCCTACTATTTTGCATTTACAATATTTTACTGGCTTTTAAGGTTTGCTATTAACTTTTTTATCGTTACTAGAGTATTTTCTATGTGAATAATTATATAATTTGCAAATAGCTCGAATTTCCATTGGTGATGAAACCAGTTCATTAATTTTATAAGGCATTCCATGCACTATAAATGGTTTGTGTGAAAATGACGATTTGATTTGAATATATTAATTGGCTTACTTACTACGTAAGTTTCATTATTTCCAATAGGTTTGTTTCGTTGTTTTCACGAACTTTTTTCAACGTAAATAGTAAAAAACAGATAACTCAATTTAGTGCATGAAAAAATAGCGTTTTTATACACGTTGTATAGCGCTGAGTTGAAACACTTCTTTTTCAGTAAATTTATTAAATTTATCTAACCTCTCTTCGCAGTGTTTAGTTGAGCGTTAATGCTTAATTGCTCCGATTTTTGAACTAAACGTCAGTTTCGCTTTTTGCCATTACGCTAACAAAGTTATATTTTCAGGCAACTAACAATTAGCATAGTTAGTTAATGATTAGATTAGACCTGCAAATTAACTAGAAAAAACCTTGTCTAGACACACTTGAACGATCGTAAAACCATACCAGGGTGTCTTAGTAAGGCGCTCCTTCGGAAGGGAAAATCCGCTCTGCAGTGTAATGCTCTGATCTTCCACTAACATCAATGTTTTGCTAAATTAGAGTATAATCGTATGTTTTTATGCTAAATTTATTTAGCGAGGCCCCATTGCCTATGCGTTGTTTGCTTTCTAACTTCTGACAGCGTCCACTGCTAAACGAAAGTTGCTCTGAATTTTTATTTTAAGGATTTATTTCTCTGATATGTACAGGTGTTGAAACACGTTTTCTTCACCCAGTCTACTTTTTATATTTGCTTCTTTTTGATTTTAGTTGAATATTTTTTCAGTTTTCGTTGAGCATATTTTGCTATGGTCTCGCAATGTTGTGTTTCTTGGTTACTCTTTTTCTTTTTTATTATTCTCTTGACAATTCTTTCTTTGATAATTTGCTATTTTATCTGTGTCTCTGCGTTTAAATATCTCTTCTTAAACGATGCTTGCCTTTTCCATGTTATTTTTTCTGATGAAGCTACTTCATTATTTTCCCTTAATTATGATTTCCTCTTTTTGATGATTTGCCTCTCTTTAATTGATTGTTCTTTTCTGTTTGTTTTCCCTTTTCGACGAGTTTCCTCTTATTGATTATTTGGCTTTTCTTGAGTTTTCCTTTCTTGACAATTATTTTCCCCCCATGGTTTTCTTATTTATGGGGATTTTCCTCTATTCATGATTTTCCTCTTCTTGGGGTTTTTCCTTTTTTGAGGATTTCCCTTTTTGAAGATCTTTCCTTTTCCGGAAATTTCTTGTTTTCGAGGGTCTTCTTCTTTTCAGGATTTCTATTTTTAAGGATGTTATTTTTTGAAGATTTTCCGTTTTTTGGATTCTTCTCATTTCAATTACTTTCCATTTGAGGATCTTCCTCTTTTCGATTTTGGTGTCTGAGGATTTTTTTGGCGATTTTCCTTTTATGGCACTTCTCTTCTTCATGGATATTGCTTTCCCTTTCCGGTGATTCGCTTCATTTTGATGGTTCGCATCATTTTGATGATTCGCATCATTTTGATGATTCGCTTTATTTAGATCATTGATTCGTTCAGGTGATTCTCCTTTTTGTTAGTCGCTTTTTTGTGATTTTCCTCTTCTTTTTACCTTTGCTGTGACGTTCTCATTTGTGTGAGATATTCTTATTATGTATTTTTTATTAGTAACAATAGATAATTTTTTACTATTTTGGTCTCATAAATACTTTTTTGTTCATATTTCCATTCTTTGGGTATATTTTGCCATGTTTATTTTCATTTTATTCATCTCCTTAGGGGATACAACTCAGGGAGATATCTATGGGAAAATGTGAGGTCCCGAGCTGAGTTAGATAGGCCTTCTTTTTGATGAAATCAAATGTTATTCGTTATGTTAAGGACTATCTTTTTTCGGTTCACTGCTGTCCTGTTCTCCAGCACCTACTACTTTCTTCTTTAACTTTTTTCTTGTTTCATGAACTTTTTTCTCAACTTACTGTTTCCATGCAACCTGTGCATAGATTCTGCGTTCCCTTATCTCTATACTAAATGGGGCCTTCCTTCTTCCTCTCTTTGGAACGTCTTTTTTTGCGGTTAGGGAGGCTCAAACTAACATCTAATCAAATCTTCATTTTTTTTCATTTTATCCCTTTTCGTTGTTTTTCCTATCTTTTCTTCGTTTATGGAAGCAACGCTTTATTACGAATTTTTCTAGTCGATGGCTCGGATTTTTATGTTTCTCTTACGAAGACTTCCTCGTCTGATTGTTTCAAGTTTTACAGAGCATTGGGGCTGTTGGCAGCTCGGACTACCGGCGCGCGAGTCAAACCAAACCCTATATGGAGAGGATGAGCGAGATCAACGCTAGGCTGGCGATCAGCGATCAAGAAGGTACGTTTTTATTTTCTTGAACAATTATTTCGAACAGGGCAGCTGCCCGACTTGATAACGAACTTGGTTTAGCTTTTCTTAGCAGGAGTTTTTAAAAATCCTTTGTACACCAAAGGCAGGCAGTGTTGAATTTCATCCTTGTCTCCCCTCAGGGGGATACAGCTATTGTATCTATAGCAACTAGCGCTCCCAGGGGGACAATGTGAAGGCCCGAGCTAAAGGTTAGGTAGGCTTTCTTTTTGTTAAAATATCATAGGTTTTGTTGTGTTACCGACCATCTTTTTTCGGTTCACTGCTGTCCTGTTTTTTCAGCACCTACTACTTTCTTCTTCAACTTTGATCTTGTTTCATGAACTTTTTTCTCAACTTACTGTTTCTAAGTCCTTTCTGCATAGATTCCGTGTTTCCTTATCTCCATACTAAATGGTGCCGTCTTTCTTCCTCTCTTTGGATCTCATTTGTTGAGGATAGGGAGGCTTAAACTAACTAATTATCTAATCTTTCATCCTTGTTTTGTATTTTCTCCCGGGGAACTCTTATGCTGTGCATTGCAGCACTCATTGTGTAAAGATATAGCAAGTTCAGTCCTAATTATTTCTTTTTTCCATGGAAGGTACTAGCAAATTATCCTTTCGTACTTACACGCATACTGAAGTTCTCTGTGAGCAGGAATCCCTGGGCATGTTGGTAACAATGTGAGCTAACAGAATTGTTTCAAGGCATTCAAGTTTGCCTCACTGGCAAAACAGAACGGGCTTAGCTATTGTCGATACGACTACGAACATTACAGGTAATACATGCAATGAAAATTTGTACTAAATTTTGCCTTGAAAAATGGATTACCAAGTATTTTCTATTTTTAGTGAACAATTTGATGCAGATGCTGCGTCAGGGGGTTTAATATTTGTACAATTTCTTTCGCTGACTTCTACGATGCCCCTCAGGGGGATCAACTATTGTATCTATGGGAATTAGCTCTCCCAGGAGGAAAATGTAAGGTCCCGCGCTGAGATTTAGGTAAGTTAACTCTTCTTAATTTTAATTTTGTGAAGCCTTATACATCGATTTTTTGGAATAAGTAAGTAATTTCACTTTCAGAAACTTTTTAATAGTTCTCGGAAGATTTTTTGTAGCGGGGCATTTTATTTTCAGAGTTTTTATCAGTTCTTAAAAAAAACACTGGTGCGTGTGCTCTATTATTTTCGTTGAAATTTGGTAGCCAAAAGACAGAGTGGAGTGTGTGATAGACTGTCGAACGTGAGATGCTTCCACTTCCGTACCTTCACAATATCATTCATGCCCAATACGATTAAAAAATTTATCACTTTGCTCGAATCGCAATGCTAGTAGAAATTTAAAAGCGAAGAAATTGCTAATAAAACTAGTTATATTTACTCAAATTGAGAAAAACAAAATTCAATTATAGTTCTTTTAGCCTAGCACTTCGTACGAAATAACTTTTAGCTTACGGATTAGAGTTCTGCATTCCTGTGTTCAAAATCGACTGCTATAAATATTTTTTATCCCTTAAGAAGCTTGCGTTTATTTAAAAAAAGAATAATTCCTCTAATTATGCAGAGTTCCTGGGTAGGTTGAAGTCACTGGCTCACAAGCATTTTTACGGTTTCAAAGCCTACAAAGTTTTTTCTGCCATTTTTAGGAAAGGTGATTTTTCGCTTCTGAAGTCCCTTGCTAACAGTGATGAACTGATCGTTTGTAAACCAGACATGGGTAGGGGGGTGGTAATAGTAGATAAAAAACAATATCATAAGAGTCTTTTCGAAATACTATCTGATTCTTCTAAATTTACTGAAGTTTTTGACCCTATTAATAAATACATCCGAAAGCTAGAAGATCGTATTAACAATTTCCTACGTTAACTAAAAGACAATTCTCTACTATCAGCTGAAACCTATTCTGAACTTCATGTTTCGGGATCGAGTCCAGGTGTCCTTTATGGCTTACCCAAAATTCACAAGCCAGACTTTGCTACAGTGTTTCAATTCCGACCCATTTTTTCAGCTGTCAATACCCCTAATTATAAACTTGCTAAATTTCTGGTGCCTGTTTTAAATCATTTGACAACTAACG
The DNA here is from genome assembly GCA_030386875.1 of Morinoia aosen. Lineage (NCBI taxonomy): Eukaryota > Metazoa > Arthropoda > Malacostraca > Amphipoda > Talitridae > Morinoia > Morinoia aosen. The sequence continues at coordinate 63,915,589 of CM059563.1, forward strand.
AATTCACTGTTGAGAACTCTGAGCTTAGCAAGAAATTAAATACTATCGAAAATGTCCAAAAATTATCAAGGGTATCTTTTGACGTTGAGAACCTATTCACATAATTCCTCTTCGTGAAACTATAGAAATATGTTTAAATTCTTTGTTTCGTACATCTGAAGATAAAATGATAGGCCTTAATCGGAAATTTTTCGGGACGTTGCTTGAGCTTTCGGTGCTGAATTCTTTTTTCTTGTTTGCAGGGAAGTTCTTCAGAAAATTAGAGGGAATCGCAATGGGTAACGCATTAGGACCAACTTTTGCGAATGTGTTTTTGCATTTCCACGAGAGAAAATGGTTAGTCGATTGTCCTGCAGTTTTCAAGCCTGTTTTTTACAGCCGGTATGTCGATGATACATTTTTACTTTTTAAGAGCTTTTCACATGCCGAATCTTTCCTGAATTATCTGAATGGGAAACACCCATCCATTAAATTTACAATGGAAATAGAAATCTGTAACAAATTATCGTTTCTTGATTGTCTGATCTCAAAGAATGGTGCAAGTTTTGTAACATCTGTTTATCGTAAGCAAACATTTACTGGTTTGGGTACTAGTTTTTTTAGTTTCTGTTATAAAATTGTCAAGGTAAACGGAATAAAGACTCTGTTAAATAGGGCTTGTAATATACGTTCATCGTTCAATGATATACATGCAGAATTTGATTTTTTACGAGATTTCTTCTATAATTATGGTTTTCCTACAGGAATCGTAAACTCCCAAATTAAGAAGTTTTTATCTGGAAAATATTCTCAGTCGAACATAGATGTCAGATCCGATAGTTTTCATTACTGCACCCTACCCTATTTTGGTTCCCCATCTGAGAAACTGGCCCGTGAATTAAAGTCTCTTTTTGATAGGTATTTTCCTACTATCAACCTGCGTGTTATTTTGATTAATAAGGTAAAAATAGGTTCTTTTTTTCCGCACAAGGAATCCATCCCTGGTCTAATGCGTTCTTGTGTCATTTATAAATATAGTTGTGTGCAGTGCACATCGGCGTACGTCGGGATGACGTCACGCAGTATTTACACTAGAATAGCTGAACACCGTGGTAGGAGCCACCGTACCGGGAACTTGCTTGCACATCCTCCTCATTCAGCCGTACGCAACCATGCTGAACAGTGCAATATAGTAGTTCGTGAGGAAGATTTTAAGGAGTCCGAATGGGTTAAACTTTAAAAAAAAAATACTTCCAGATTGAAATAAGCATTGAGGTATTCATAGCACGTTTGAAGCATTCGAATAAACAGGTATAGCCTATAAAGTTTTTGAAATTTTGCCAAAACTCCCCCCCCCCCCCCCCTCCCCCCGCCCAAAAGAAATTTTTTTTAACTGCCAAGTTCTCAGCCAATAATGCAGATAGAGACGAATGGTTCTTTTTCTGGTTGATTCACAATGAACAGCGGTCAAAACGTTGCGGATAGTTTTTCGTTTCAGTTTGAAACAAAATTTTGAAAATATTTTCACGATTATTTTAACAAAAAATTTCATAAAAAAAATATTTTTTAAGTTTATCAAAAACTAACTGCAACATATTATAGTACTCACGTTGCTCTTGGTGATACAAAAAAGATGACCCCAATCGGACGAAAACTGAGGCTGAAATTGAGCGTCAAAGTCTTTAAAAGTTGGTTCTGAGAAAATGGGGGTTTTGTTCAGGCGAGAATAAACCCATATTGGCGAATTTTCTCGGATGTTGATTTTTAGGAGTTATAGAAAGGGTAAGATGTCAGGTACATCCTGTGAAGAAATTAGCTTCGTACGTGCACTGGGTCCGATGCTACGAGGGTTTTAAGAATGGGGGGGGAGGGGAGGGGGAAGTGGTATTTTATCATTTTACACTTCCCCCTTGGCTTTTTCTTCATGGTTCGAAGTGGCTATGTCATCTTCTATGTCTCTTTATTACTGTATAATGATTTCAATGGTCCCAGCTGACCCAACAAATAATAGTAAAGAAAAATTGAGATTTTTTTTTTGTTTACCTTATTTTGAAAGATCGGAATGTGGGGTTTCAAAATGCACCTCCTCCTACAGTTTTTGAGCTACAGTAATGATTTTAGTATCATTGGATGCGTAAAAACGCAGGAAATTCGAAAACTAAATGGGCAATCCTAAATTCATTTTCGATCATGAGTTGTGACGTCATAAAGTACGTTTTTTTACGAAAGAAGACGTGCCGTGGAATTTTTTGTTTTTCCTTTTTAAATTGAATGTTTGGAGAATGCCATGTTAGTTTTTAGAATGTACAAGTATTTTCGCATACAATGACACTAAAATCATCCCTTTTACTCAAAAACTGTCGGAGGAGAAGCATTTTGAAAAACTCCCCCAAAACTTCGTTTTCTATGAATATCTCGTTTTCTTTGAAGAAAATCCTATTTGTTTATTTATAATAAATGATTTCAAATTGCATTTATTATCAGTGTAACAAATTTCATTGCTCTAGGTTCAATATCAAAGAAATTCTTCCCAAAGGGGTATTCTCCTCTTCAGGGCAGTTTGCCATACATTTTAAAACAATTTTAAACAATTTTAAACAATTTATTTACCACAGGAGATACAGAGGTAGAATGTTTCTTAAGTCTAATACAATGGTCAGAGTTGAGTATAGCTACCTGTGGGCCCGAATAAGTTCAGCGACTTCTAGGGCATCCTACCATTACATTATTCTAGGGCGTACAATAATGTTTAACCTAATTCACTTAGCCTAGTTTCGCATTAGACTGATCAACAGGATAATGAACTCGATATTGATGTTTAATTTTAAAATATAGGTCATATGGACAATATTTAACAGTATATTCGATAACGATTTGGGAGCAGACTGAAAATCGGCGATATTACTCATGGCAAATTGCATTATTAGGACCAGACATGTAGGAGGCAGGATTTGACTTGGTGATCTTACACGACTAGTATTCTGATAAGAAGTGAGACTCAAGATTTCTTTTAAATACCTTGTAAGAATTACTTTCACGGATCTCCGCAGGTATTGAGTTCCAGGTTTTAGTTCCAACGAATAGTATACTATGTTGCGAGCGGGCCTTTGAATAATAAGGAAGCATGAATTTACTTTTATTTCGTGTTAAATGGTCGTGATGACCAGTTTGCGCAGTTAATAACTGTTGAAGGCTATTGTCGCCATCATTAGCTAATGTTTTGTAGATGAAATTGCAGATGGAGATTTTGTAGAGATCCGAGAGTTTAAGTATTTGTAAATTTTTGAATGAATCATTTGTGTGAGCATTATATTCTAGGTTCTTTACCGCTCTGATGGCTCTTTTTTGCAGAGTAAAAATTATATTGGTTTTATTTTTATCAGTTCCATGCCATGCTTCTATTCCGTATTGCAGGTATGGTGAAATGAGCGTTCGATAAAGCATTAGTAAGGCTGTTTCAGGCAGGAAATTTTTAACTTTATTCAGGATTCCGATGGATTTTGATAATTTAGAACTAATATGAGTGATGTGCTCTTTGAAGGTCAGATGTTTATCTATTATGATGCCCAGAAATTTACATGAGTTGGTTTCTTTGATTTCACCTTCGCCAATTTTAATGGATGGTAGAGATATATTTTTCTTGTATGAGAACGTAATATAATTTGTTTTATCGATATTGAGGCTTATTTTATTAGCTTTAAGCCACAGTGAAACCTTATGGAGTTCATTATTTATACTCTCCGCAATCGTAGTGGGATTTTCGTTCGGAAGGACCGCAGAAAGCGTACTGTCATCGGCAAAAAGTATGAATTTAAAAAATGATGTAGATTTAATAATATCATTGATAAAAATCAGAAAAAGGAGAGGCCCAAGAACAGATCCTTGTGGAACTCCATGGCTAATTTTTTGTGGGTCCGATTTTGCGTCGTCAATGACAACGTATTGCTTCCGATTTGTTAGGTATGATCTGAACCAATCATGGGCAACCCCACGAATGCCATAACAATGAAGTTTCGAGAGTAATATGTTATGGTCCACACAATCGAATGCCTTTCGAAAGTCAAGAAATACAGAGAAGACAGTCTTTCCGTTATCTATATTAGAATAAAGGAATTTCAAATGATTTAATATTGCCTGTGTTGTTGATTTTTTACAGCGAAAGCCGTATTGTTTATCATAGAGCATGATACTTAGGTTTTTGTTATTCCTACAAAATAACTATAACACAACTATTTTTATATAATATTTCACTTGGTTTTCCATTGTTTTCTCCCTTTGGGTATTATGGTAACCCTCTGGGTATGCCTCCAAAATACCCCTCAAGTACCCCCATTTTGGAGGTTATTTAGGGTAAAATACCCCTTTGGAGGGTATTTTGGGGGGGTTAGAAGCCTCGTACAGGGTTCCCGTTTTCACTACGTGATGTAGGAAGGGTTTAGGAACATTTTCACGCAAAAATCTCATATATGATGTCCCGACCCAAAAGGACCCCGTTCGGACTCCTTAATCATTGATAGCGCTCCCAATGAGTTTGACCTACGAATTTTAGAATCCCTTTATATTTTTAAAGGAAAACCTTCCCTAAATAATATGCTTAGTTCCTATCCCCTTCAAATAGTAAATTCATAGTGTGTTTTTTCGTTTCTTTTTTACTAGTTTTTAGACATAGTTTGGCATTTATTTATCTTTTTGTTACAATTGTGTTCGTTTTACTTTTTTGTATTGATTGTATTCTCCGTAATGTTTGTATCTTTGCCCTTGTTTTAATTTTTTGTATTTTACAGAACTGAAGATGGAGCTCGACTCCGAAACGTTTTCGATTTTGTTTTTTCTCAATTTGAGTAAATGTGACTAATTTTATTGGTATTTTCTTCGCTCTTAAATTTCTAATATCATTCATTGCCGCGGCATCTTGCTGCCCATCGCAAAATCATTAGCATGTGGGAGGAATCGGTTGTGGGGTTAGATTCATAGTAATGCATTGAGGCGCAGTACTTTACTTTCATCTCTCCCATGAAAAACGTCTCTCGTGCAACTAAATTCCTACATGGTGGTCTTCGTTATCTTGAAAATATTATATTATTGAAACACTTCCCGTTTTACCCTTTCCTCTCCCCTCAGGGGGATACAACTATTGTATCTATGGGAATTAGCGCTCCCAGGGGGACTATGTGAGGGCCCGGGCTAAAGGTTAGGTAGGCTTCCTTTTTGTTGTAATAAAATAGGCTTTTGTTTTGTTACGGACCATCTTTTTTCGGTTCACTGCTGTCCTGTTTTTCAGCACCTACTACTTTCTTCTTCAACTTTTTCTTGTTTCATGAACTTCTTTCCTAGCTTACTGTTTCTGTGCACCTTGTGCATAGACTCCACGTTCCCTCAACTCTATACTAAATGGTGCCTTCCTTTTTCCTCTCTTGGAACATCTTTGTCGTGGTTGAGGGAGGCTAAAACTTTCTTATATAATAATAATAACAACCCTTTCTTCTCATCGCGATGTTAACGCTTTTCTTCATCCGTGTATCTAGCTGTGTTCAACGAGATCCTGAAATGTGCATTTGGTTAATCTTTAAACTATAGAGGCACTGATGAAACGCTAGTGCAGCGTCCTCAATGGTAAAACCTCATGTTTAACGATGAAAATATTGATAACCGTAATAACGAAATTTGACGGCCAAATTACTGATGTCATTTTGTAACAAGTATTCCTGTATTTTTTAATTTTGCATTATTTCTGCTTTTCCTTAAGACGTTTACCGCGTTTCCGCGGGTGCTATCAGTTGGTTTGGTTGTAAGTAGCAGCGCAGGGAAATCGACTTCACTGCTCGAATGCATTTAATCCTTCCTAAGAAATATAAATATACAATTGCACGATAACATTTTACCTCATATGATAATAGCTATTTATTAAAAAGGTTGCGAAACAGATGAAATGGCATTCATTTATACTGGTACGTGAATGAGCAATTTACCAACTGGTACACATGTGGCCTAATACGTGAAGAACGTTTCGAACGTTTTTACGGGCATTAGATTTGATATAATCTCACTTCAGAGACTTCAGCTGTCGTAGAATAATGGGTAAGATTCCTGAGTTAGTCCTAAAACAAGGACACCAGTTGTCGCGGCTTCAGTGCTGTCCCTGGGAGATGGCATTCTTTCTGGACATCCTTACTTCTTGAATATAAGCAGTACTCACTGCGATAATCTATCGTTTATCCGAGCTGCCGAAGTTTCTATGTCCTATTTATTTTCTTCTGGTATTATACCTTTAGCATCGTATTGTGCTCGATGAAACCTAAAGTTCCATTTGTATCTTCTGTCGTCTATAAATATCGACAACTAAACTCCTACTGAGGCACAGTTGTTGCTGTTTACGTATCTTGTCTGCTATTTGCAAATTCGTCTACTATGGCTGTCTGGCCGAAACTTTCGATTAAAAATGCTCTTGAAATAGTTGAATTTAAACCCAGTGGCTCCAAATTTTTCTAGAATAGCCAAGCCGAAAACAATTTTGGAGTCAATAAGTGAAGTAGATACAATACTAGTCAATTTGGAATTAGTTATGAGGTACCCTTTTCAGGGAGATGCAACTCTTGTATGCAAGGGAATTGCGCTCTCTGGAGGAAGATGTATGGTTCCAAGCTGAGAGCCCCTCAGGGGTATTCAGCTACTGTATATATGAGAATGAGCTCTCTCAGGGGGAATATGTGAGGTTCCGAGCTGAGAGCTAGGTAGGCTTTTTTTTTAAATTGTTTGCTTTGTTAGGGACTATCTTTTTTTGGTTCACTACTGTCTGTCCTGTTTTTTAGTACCTACTACTTTCTTGTTCAATTTTTATCTTGTTTCATGAACTACTTTTTCAGCTTACTGATTCTTTGCTCCTTTGTATAGATTCCACTTTCCCTTCAGTCAATACTAAATGGTGCCTATTTTCTTTAGAACGTCTTTGTTGCGGTTAAGGAGTTAAACTAATATCTAATCCAGGCTGAGTGTTACGTAGGCCTCCCTTTCTGCTGGAATATAACGGGAACTTAGTTTTATTACTGACCATCTTTTATCTTCGTCTCGTTTTTCAGCATCTATTACTCTCCATTATCTTGTTTCATGAACTTCCCATGTGCAGGGATGTAGGCTTTTTTTTTGTTGAACAGGAACTTACAATTACGGATAATTTTTCGGTTTACATCGGTTATATTTTTCAGCACCTAGAACTTTTTTCAACTACTATCTTGTTCCATAATCTTCTCCCCAAACTTAATGGATCTTGTGTGGGAACACGCCTTGTGCATAGATGGCGCGTTCTCTTTACTCAATAGTATATGATGCGTTCACACTTCTTTTTAAAACTCCTTTGTTGGTAGGGAGGCGCAAATTTACATAAATCTAATGTGAGGTAATGCGATTCTAATTTTGTTATTGCCGAATGGTTTGTGAGCAGAAACGTGGGAGTTCGCTGTATGATTCGAGTGGATGAGAATCATTATCTGGTCTAATATGACATATCTAATCTATACTCCAATAAATTTTCATGTCTGTACTTATGGCTGGAAAGACCTTTGAAGGCTTTCCAGCAACTGATGTTTCATACCCTTCTGAGAATCGTTGAGATTTTTCTGTTGAGTTTAGTTAGAGGAATACTTAAAAACTGCGCTAGCATTTTATGCTAGAAAATAGTTAAATTGTTTGCTAGTATATAATGTAAAATTAAATTCTTCAAATTTTACATTTCAAATACCGTCGTGAATGTTTTAAATTGCCTCTGTGAAGGCAGTTTATAATGCAACAATTTCCAATTGCTTTCTTAGCCTTTTCAAAAGAAACATTGGTAAGGTCCGTTTCTAAAAATTTTATAACGTTTTCTGTAATTCATCACCGATGAAATGAATAAACTTCTATGGGGCGAATTTAAGTTAATTCCTAATTGAGGACGTTTGCAACTCAGGATATCCATTACCCAGGCGTTCACACAAGTGAAATTTGTAGAGTAAATTTTCATTTGGATTTAATGGTTGTCTATTTTTTATGTCGCACATTGTTACAGACAAGTCTGTCTTGTTTATTACAGAGCGGGGAATTGTACTCCATGAATGAGAATTTGATTTTTAATGCAACATTCATACCAAAATCGACTCGTTTACTTTCCCCTTGAAAATATTAAATTTTAGAGCACTCGCATGTGATTTAACTACCCGTATTATTTTGAACTCTGCATCGTTACGTCGTTTTCATGCGCCTTCAATTTCCTCAAAGTTGAATTTGAGCGTTGACGTCGTACGTCGAATTCTGCGGTCATGTCAATGCGTGACGTCGTTCAAACCTTATTGGTCGAATTCAAACCTAACTAGTTGCACGAAAGTAAATGGTGACGTCACAGTGCAGGCAGTGACGCCAACGAAACCTTATTGGTCGAAACAAAATAATCACTGACATCCACATTGCGATTTACAAACTTCGTCAGTCGAATTGAAATAAGATTGATCAGATACGAAATAAAATTAGATCTCTACACAACATCACGTTCTACGTAGCGACATTTAAACTTTGATGGTCGAATCAAAATAAGCGAATGACGTCAGTACATGACGTCACAGTGCAGGTAGTGACGTCAGACAAACTTCATCGGCGAATTGAAATGAAATCCTGAAAAATCTTTGTCTGACGTCACACTGCAGGTAGTGACGTCAGACAAACTTCATCGGCCGAATTGAAGTAAAATTCTAAAATCTTTGTCTGACGTCACACTGCAGGTAGTGACGTCAGACAAACTTCATCGGCCGAATTGAAGTAAAATTCTAAAATCTTTGTCTGACGTCAAACTGCAGGTAGTGACGTCAGACAAACTTCATCGGCCGAATTGGAATAAAATCCTGAAAATCTTTGTCTGACGTCACACTGCAGGTGGTGACGTCAGACAAACTTCATCGGCCGAATTGGAATAAAGTCCTGAAAATCTTTGTCTGACGTCACACTGCAGGTGGTGACGTCAGACAAACTTCATCGGCCGAATTGGAATAAAATCCTGAAAATCTTTGTCTGACGTCACACTGCAGGTGGTGATGTCAGACAAACTTCATCGGCCGAATTGGAATAAAATCCTGAAAATTCTTGTCTGACGTCACACTGCAGGTGGTGACGTCAGACAAACTTCATCGGCCGAATTGGAATAAAATCCTGAAAATCTTTGTCTGACGTCACACTGCAGGTGGTGATGTCAGACAAACTTCATCGGCCGAATTGGAATAAAATCCTGAAAATCTTTGTCTGACGTCACACTGCAGGTGGTGATGTCAGACAAACTTCATCGGCCGAATTGGAATAAAATCCTGAAAATCTTTGTCTGACGTCACACTGCAGGTGGTGACGTCAGACAAACTTCATCGGCCGAATTTGAATAAAATCCTGAAAATCTTTGTCTGACGTCACACCGCAGGTAGTGACGTCAGACAAACTTCATCGGCTGAATTTGAATAAAATCCTGAAAATCTTTGTCTGACGTCACACTGCAGGTAGTGACGTCAGACAAACTTCATCGGCCGAATTTGAATAAAATCCTGAAAATCTTTGTCTGACGTCACACCGCAGGTAGTGACGTCAGACAAACTTCATCGGCCGAATTGAAATAAAATCCTGAAAATCTTTGTCTGACGTCACACTGCAGGTAATAACTTCATTCCAATTCGACCACTGGGGTTTGCAGAAGCAAGTGACGTCAGTAAATGAGGTCACAGTGCTCGTAGTTATTTGAACACTATTTGTCCATCCAAAATTCATTCATGAAGTCATATTGTTAATATAGATGTCAGTACGATTGAAATCATTGAAAATTGGTGACGCTTCTGGACAGTGACGTTTATCGTTTCATGGTCGAAATCAATTTAATTATGTCGACTTTTCAAAGACACATCGCGAGCAGGGCCATTTTCGTTGAACTTTTTATGCATGACGCAATGAAACTTCTCACTGCTGATGGGGACTATACTGCAGGCCGTGGCACTGCGCTATCAATGACTCACTATCGGTGATTACATCATTTTTTATATATATAACAAGGATTTCAACTGTAAATGAAGAAGCGAGTCCTGGTGCTTTATGTTGAAAATTATGCAAAGGTAACAAAATCGAAGTAGTTCACTTTTATTGGCATAAAAAAATTACATGCACATCTCATACCAGACGTGCACGTATTGCTTCAGCACGTATGCTAGACACACCGTATAACAATTTCTACATGAAGTCCCACATAATGTCGGTTTTCGTAGGACTTCTTTTGAGACGATGAAGACCGTAACAAAAAAGACGAAGGACGTCGCGTAGATGACGTAATTTTGAAGTAAGGAACTAAATGCGTCACGGGTGGGATGGTTATATATGCTACTTGTGGACGGTGAATGATTCACTAGTACTTAGACCAGCCCGAGGTGAGACAGGCAACAGTTTTTTCAAGACGAAAATAAGTGATAAAATATTAACTTTCGATAACTATCTTGCAAACCCGATAACGAAGAGGTCACAGCAACGACAATCTCGCACTTAGAATATTATAAGTCTTAGGAGTAGTGATGGACCGATACCATTTTTTTTGGCCGATACCGATACCCATTTTTTGGCCGATACCGATACTCCGACACTTGAAAATACCGATACCAACACTCCGATACTTGGAAATACCGACACTTTGACCGATACTTTTACAATTATATTAAAATAAAACAATTATAAGCCCTACACGGGTGTTATATTATTCACTAATATATCTAATAATATAACAATATTGACAATAAAGTTTTCGGTTAGGAATAATAAAACTGCTCTTGCTATGTTAACTATATCGTTTGATTCGTTTTTCGCACGAAGTTTGCGATTGCGTCATCTTTTCGCTTTATTGTCGCATGATACCGTTATCGGCATGTATGAACAAATAAGTATTCACTGTTTAGCAATCTTAATTTGCCAACTGAGGTTATTATCCAACTAAATTATTTAAAAATATTTTTTCTCCATTTACAGGCGTAAACTAGTATAAAAATGTAGCATTTAGTCTCAGAAACAGCAGCGTGAACGCAAGTAGTATACGTATGTACTAACACACAGTGTGCTGGCAAACACGGCACTTTTCGGTTTGGGAGCCGATCGAATTTTATGTTTTTTTCGCCAAAGTATGTATTTTGGTGTGAAAACACGAAAATGATGAATATTTTGTGGAGAAATTATTTGAGCCTGAAATTTGCTTATATCCATCAATATTTTACAAAAATACTGCGGTTTATCGGTACGTTTTCGCAACGCAAACTTACACAGATACGAGCCTATCATTTGTCGGTGAGTGCCTCCCTGACGTTTTTCTCATTTTTAGACTATGCCATACACTCTCAATGATTTGAGTGTGTGCACCTGTTGCACGGTCCACGAAGTTTTCACTATGATTAACAGTGAGGTGTTTAAAATTATACCCTTGGTTTGGTTAGATTAGGTTAGGCTAGAACCAGTTAATGAATAATTTCTCCACAAAATGGTTATCATTTTCGTGTTTTTCACACCAAAATACATACTTTGGCGAAAAGAAAACATTACAATTCGATAGGCCCCGAAACAGAAAAGATCCGCAAACACGCAACCAACTGTAAGATTGTTCGCGAATTTTTCAAACATCTTTAAACAGAAGAAAAATGCAGGATTCATAATGTACGTCGATTTACCTGATAAATTAAAATAAAATTACTAGCTTCGTAATATTTGACGATTCACCGCTAAATTAGAATGAAATTTTTAGCTACTTCTATATTAAATTAATAAAAACTTTAAAATGCACCTTCAACTTTATTTAATTAGTTCAATTTTGTTAGCCTGTCACATACTTTAATAAATGGAAACTGTGTCAAACTATATAAATTTTAGTTGTAAAAGTATAATAATTTTATGTCGCTACTGTGTTCAACTATTCATGCTACATAGCTTTCACTTACTGACCTTACGTGATTCCTCGGGAATTAAAAGTAGTAAATTCAGTTAGCGGGCCCAATTAAAGGCTGTAATTCAACAGTTAGATAAATAATTTACCAGGTATGAAGAGGATCTTTATTTGATTATACCTTTGCTTTCACGATTTATGACCTTCATTTTTGTGATAAAATAAGTATTATTGGAAAGTACCGGTAAGTATCGGCCGGATTTTTCCGATACCGATACCAGTAGAAATGACCGATACTGCCGATACCGTTACCGATACATAGGTACATCACTACTTGGAGCAATGGAAAAATACGCGAAGTGAAGTGAAAGAAGATCATAACCCGTGCATGTGTGAATAACGCCACGCTTGACTGAGGCAAGTTATAATTGTGTTCACGAGACTTACTTAGACTTGCTCCAGCTCGCATTCGATATCCGGCGTTCTAAACTAACTCACCCTTTAGTTCCTAGCCTGCCTTTAAAAATTGTAAATGGTGTTCAACCCCTGGCTTTCGGTACGAAATAAGCTGTTTAGCTTCCATTCCCTGCAGAAGAGACTACTATACGAGTCGTCCAATTAGCTGTGGGTTTGCTTAAGATCTTCTGGAAAATGCTTCTCTGCATTGTCTTCCAACGCGTACATTATTTGGTTACAACGAATATAACATACAGGGTGTTTCAGAACAAGAGATATATAATTGCACAAGTAAAAAATTGCCAAATGAACACTTTTTCTTTTATGAAATTTTCCGAGAAAAAAATTTGGGTTTTTGAGCTATCAGCAGTTTATTGTTTAATGGATGAAATTTAACGACAGCTAATATCTCAAAAACTCGAATTTTTCTCGGCAAATTTCATAGAAGAATATTTGTTCATTTGGCCATTTTTACTTGTGTACGTCAATTTTGTACTTCTTATTCTGAGACACCCTGTAAAGACGATGCCGCACGCTGGTGAAGGTCCAATTCTGCATCCATCTCTTGTCTGGAAGAGCTTCTCACTCCAATGTGACCAGTCTTCTTTTACTTGCTGCTCTGTAGTTTTTAACTCTCGCATAAGATGCATCGACCCTCGAGAGTACCTGAAAAGGCAACTGCATTAATATGACGAATCAGTCAGGAAAATAATGAAGGAAACATTTCAATTAGTGAAACGTATTATGTATTTGTATTCAATTGATATATGTGCTTGTATATTTTGTTCCTGTTCAAAAAGAGACCGAAGATATTTTTGTTCTACCCTGCAAAACTTGTGCATCACATGGCGACCCCTTTTTACTAAAATTTTCCGCCAAAAGCGCTAGTCGAAATCTGATTACACGGCTACAAATTTGATTAGTTTATTATAAACTTGCCTTTGGACATGAAAAAATCTGAAAATCTTTACTCGGGACTGCAGCATCAGCCTCATGTTGATGACAATATTTTCGCTCATGAATGAACCCAGCTCGATTCTAAAATAACACAATAACTGGCCAAAATAAGATAGGCTGCAAATACGTTCTATAACGAGTAAACTTTTATCAACTTTTCTCACTTCTTCAACGAAACTCAAGTATTTCATCCAGATAGATGTTAAATTTTGAGGTAGAAAGAAGGAACTAGAAATTTTCCTAGAATAATTTTCGTAAAAGTTCATGTAAACACAAAAATAAGGTTTCAGGGCCCATGCAAGAATTTGTCGTTTGGAATAAAAATAGACTGGTTCAGTTTCATCTTCTCGATTAGATTTAAATGTTAGTTCAAGTCTCCCTAATAACAGCAAAGAGAGGAAGGATGAAGGCACCACTTAGGATTCCTTTAAATGAACTCGGAATCTAGGCACAAAGTGCATTACCACACAAGATCTCTTGCGCATAGGAACAGCAAGTTAAGAGGGAAGGCTATGATGCAGGATTAAAGTTGAAAAGAAAAAGGTGTTGAAAAAGAGGATAGCAGCTAGAGAACCGAGAAAAGATGGTAATTAACAAAATCAAAAACTTATTTCAAGAAAAAGAAGACCTACCTAACTCTCAGCTAGGGACCTCACATTTTCTCCCTTTGAAAGTAGTAATTGCCAAGGATAAAAGTTCTATCCTCATAAGGGGAACCAGAGCTACTTAGAATGAAGCATCCATTTCGGTCTAATATGCTAAGCCTGGTCGGAAAATTTAGCTAACGTGATGAATTTAAAAGAATGTTGGTCTAATTTAGTGAAAGTGCTATTTAAGTACTCAATTCAAGCAAACTTATACCATGTGAAGTACTGCAACAATGTAATTCATTACACATATTCTACTACCAAGACATCATACGAATACGAAGATATTCGGAACAAAAAATTAGAAAATTTGATAAATTCACATTTACTAAAATTAACATTAACAACATCTTACGCTAAATTGGGTACCACAGTACCCTGTTTCGATCTGCATCGTGTAGGTGTATTGAATGAATTTATTTTTGTACATGTTAGAACCGCGAAAAACAAAACGGTTACGAATTGAGGGCTACAATTTGAAACTCACCCAAGTTATGGAACCTAGACGTCCCCTAATCGTAATTTAACATTACGAATGCTTGCATCGTGCGCCTTATATGATGCACTAATTTTACTACAGCTTCACAGGCAGAGAAGTACTCAAGCTCTCTGCCCGATTCAAACTAGACGCAGGCACAACTCGAATTCAGAGATGAACTTGAGTAAAAAGAATTCATCTAATTCATCTATAGAAGGATTCGTCAATTTCGATGCACTGCAATAAAAATGCGCACAATATTCGAGGCGTACGAAAATCTACATCTCAAAGTATCAAGTTGATTATTTTGCGCACAAGTAACTTACGCGCCTGTACAGCACACCATCTTGAAGTTCCTCGTTTCACGATATTCTCAAAGAAAAAGAGTGAAATCAGTAACGTCGTAACTGCATTCAAGTGCTCATTTGAGGCGCAATATTCTGGACTAAGTTACTATTTAAATAACAGGTGTAACTGTACTAGACCGCTATTTATAATAAATTGAATTTTCTATGATTTTCTTTATAAATTTTATGACGGCCGTATTTTCTTAAGACGGCGCGATTTCATTCTAGAAAGATTTTTGCATAACATAATTAGATATTTGTATGAGCTTATTGTATCTTTCTATGAGACGAGAATGTGAGGTTCTGGGATGCAGACTCGCGTCACAGCAGCCCTCATCATCAAGAAGGACTCAAGAAATCAATGCCTTCTCCTCGTGCAGCTTCGTTGAGGTAAAAACCTATCTACTTGGAAAGGAGCAAGAACGAAAAAATAGCTCAGCCTACTCAACCCTGTTATCAAAACACGTAACTGACATAAGCAAGTTTAGGTTTTCTGTGAATAATAAACTTATTGGAACGCCAACTCCTCAAACCTTGTTGATAAGGACTGAATCCACCATGTTTTCCACTACTGCCGAAAGGTTGGGATTAATGCGAACTAAATAAGAAATAATAAAACAAGACTGCAAGCAAAGGTGAGGCATTCTCACAGGCCAGAGTCGATGACGTAAACCGGCAAACACTGCAGCGGAATGTTAGGAAGAAAACGTATAACATACAAACGTATAACATACAAACGTATAACATACAAACGTATAACATACAAACGTATAACATACAAACGTATAACATACAAATGTGGATCAACGTGACGGACGGAGATGCACATGAGGTTCCAGAGGTAGGAAAAATTTGAAGAGGGAGTAAGTGCAAAAATTCGCATTGTTACAAAAATAAATTGAACCCTTATAAAAATTCTGAAAAAGGCCGATGAAAGGACTGGCGAAATGAAAGGATTAGTCCTTGACGCTATCGTCATATTTGACGGTACACGTATTTACTACGTACGAAACTACGCAATTGCATAATCGTACCAAAGAGTTCGCAGAAAAAGTTCTAGTGCAAATTAATGTATGTTTTCTGTGTTTGAGAAAAATACATACCTGCAGGTTCTAAACAAACTACGCTAATTTTCAAATCAGAATATTCCAAGCAAAAAATGTCCCAAAAAAAATGTTCAAATTTTTAACATTAAAGAATACATTTCACATTAGCGTTCTGGAACGTCATATCGTCTAAAACGCTATCAAATTATCAAAAATGACAGAAAACGCTGATAATTGTGAATGCAGTTGAATGAACAAGTCAGTTTCATACCTTAATTCCGAACGAAAATTTGGGGCGTATTTTTCAATACAAATTAAATCAAAGCTAAAGCTGATGAAATAAAAAACTAAGAACTGCAGATGAAGAATCAGACAAGACACTGTTCATGCCTCTCTAACCACGACAAAGGTGTTCTCTACATGCGTAGAAGACACCATAAAGTATGAAATTCAAGATAATCTATGCACAATGTGTGTTTTCCCACACCGTCCTCATGAAAACAGCAAGATTGAAAGTTTATAAATTATAAAATAGGATAAATTAGATTGTTTGTTAGTTTAAGCCTCCCTTTCCGCCCCGAAGGCGATCCAAAGAGAGGAAGGAAGAAGGCACCATTTAGTATGGAGTTAAGGAAACGTGGAATCTATGCAGAAAGGGCACAGAAACAGTAAGATGAGAAAGAAGTTCATGAAACAAGATCAAAGTTGAAGAAGAAAGTAGTAGGTGCTGAAAAAACAGGACAACAGTGAACCGAAAAAGGATGGTCCGTAACAAAGCAAAACCTATTCTATTTTGACAAAATGAAAGACTATCTAACCTTTAGCTCGGGCCCTCCCATTGCCTCCCTGGGAGCGTTAATTCCCATAGATACAATAGTTGTATCCCCTTGAGGGGTGGAAGGAAGTGAAGAGAATTAGGAAAGGACAGGTGGAGAGTGAGGCAATAGTGAAGGATGCAAATGGTAGGTTGCTAGTGGAGGGTGGTGATGTGAGGAAGAGATGGGCGGAGTATTTTGAGGAACTGCTGAATGTGAAGGATGATAAGAGATGCGTGAGTGGTAGCTGTTGGAAGTGATGTTACAATGTCTGTGTTAGGTGAAGTGAATAGAAGTCGAATAAGAAGTGTAGAAGTGAAAGGTGCGTTGGATGTGATGAAAAATGGGAAAGCTCCAGGTATGGATGGCTGCACGGTTGAATGTCTAAAGGAGGAAATGTGGTTGTAGAATGGTTGGTACGTTTATTTAATGTGCGTTTTGAGGCGAGTAAAGTGCCGGTGAATTAGAGTAGCGCGTGTGTAGTTCCGTTGTACAAGGGGAAAGGTGACAGGTATGAGTGCAGTAATTATAGAGGTATAAGTCTACTGAGTGTCGTTAGGAAGCTGTATGGAAGAGTTTTAATTGGAAGAATGAGAGTGATGACGGATCGTGTGCTTGCTGACGAACAATGTGGTTTTAAAAGTGGTAGAGGTTGTGTGGATCAAATGTATTCTGTAAGGCAGGTAAATGAGAAATACTTAGCAGAAGGTAAAGATGTATATTGGGCATTTAGGGATCTAGAGAAGGCGTATGACAAAGTGGACCGTGAGGCTCTATGCAAGTTGTAAGCTTGTATGGAGTGGGTGGGAGACTGTTGAATGCGATCAAGAGTTTCTACGTTGGTAGCAGAGCATGTGTGAGAGTAGGGAATGAGGTGAGTGAGTGGTTCCCAGTTGTGACAGGTGTAAGACAGGGTTGGGTGATGTCGCCGTGGTTGTTTAATTTGTTTATGGATGGTGTGGTGAGAGAAGTGAATGCCAGAGTGTTGGGAAAGGGAGCGCAGTTGGTGGGACGAAATGGTATGTATTGGGAAGTGTGTCAGCTGTTGTTTGCAGATGATACAGCGCTTGTGGCTGATTCAGAGAAAAAACTGAGGAGACTGGTTGCAGAGTTTGGTAGAGTGTGCGAAAGGCGTAAATTGAGGGTAAATGTAAATAAATGTAAGGTGATGAGATCTTCAAGAGGTGGAGTGTTTGGAACTTTAGATGTGTGGATGAATGGTGAAGTGTTAAGAGGAGGTAGAGCATTTTAGGTATCTCGGGTCGGATGTGAATGTTAAGGATAGTATGGAAGTAGAGGTGAGGCATCGAGTGAGTGAAGGCTGCAAGACATTGGGTGCAACGAGGAAAGTGTTTGAATGCAGGAGTTTGAGTATGAATGCTAAGACTGTATGAAAAGCTTGACTGTGCCAGTTTTGTTGTATGGAGCAGAGTCCTGGGGGTTGAGAGCAGCTGAGAGGAGGAAGTTGGATGTGTTTGAGATGAAGTGTTAGAGGAGCATGTATGGAGTAACAAGAAGAGATAGGATCAGGAATGAGTTGGTTAGGGGGCAGACGGGCGTTATCAAAAAGTTGAGCAGGCGAGTGGATGAAAGAGTGCTTGGATGGTTTGGGCATGTTGAAAGAATGAATGTTGAGCGGCTGGTGAAAAAGATTTATATGTCGAAGTCAGTGGTCTTAGAGCGCGAGGTAGACCACGGATGAGTTGGATGGATAGGGTGAAACGTGCTTTGTATGAGAGGGGTCTGACTGCGGACGTGGCGAGAGGGATGACTGCGGACAGAAGTGAGTGGGGGCAGTGCATAAGAAGGTAATTTTATTTTTGACGCGGTACTGGAAGCCTGCTCGCGTGTGATGGGGTTGAAATGTCCTGTGCGGGGGGAGGGGCTGCACTCAATGAAGCGGTCGGGGTAAACCAGCTATGGCTGTCGGGCCTGACTGTGGAAGGTGGTTGTGCTGGGCTGCTGCTGATCCTAGCAGTTCAGGTACGGCCAGTGCTGCCTCTCTCGCCCCCTAGTGACTAAGTGTGGTGATTGTGGCCTGCTGTCGGCTACCCTCCCATGGGGAGGAGAAGCCCGGTATATGTATATATTTATCTTCTTAATGGGAGGGTAATTAATCCTCATATTTACCTACTTAATGAGAGAATAATTAATCCACTTATATATTTACTCACTTAAAGAGAGAGTAATTAATCCTATTTTACAGAGCGTTTCATTCAGAAAAAAAAATCCTATAGTACTGACCAGCTAACTAATCTTGCAAAGTAAACGTATATTTGGTCAGATGCAAGACGATGTTTTTGGCATAACAAAACGATTGATTTATTCCTCTGGTTATAGCGACTTGAAACGTGAGAGGGTATCCAAAACAATCTTTTTTGCCTTTTGCCTGCTTTCCTTCCAATGGATTTGAATAATTAAACAAATGAAACTATAAGAAAAAATGCTCACGAGTACGGTCATCACATATGAAGTTTCCTCCCAACATCAAAAAGTTCCAGTGTGGGCAGGATTGTGTAGCAGCGGCAGCAAAAAGTTCCAGTGTGGGCAGGATTGTGTAGCAGCGGCAGCAAAAAGTTCCAGTGTGGGCAGGATTGTGTAGCAGCGGCAGCAAAAAGTTCCAGTGTGGGCAGGATTGTGTAGCAGCGGCAGCAAAAAGTTCCAGTGTGGGCAGGATTGTGTAGCAGCGGCAGCAAAAAGTTCCAGTGTGGGCAGGATTGTGTAGCAGCGGCAGCAAAAAGTTCCAGTGGGGGCAGGATTGTGTAGCAGCGGCAGCAAAAAGTTCCAGTGGAGGCAGGATTGTGTAGCAGCGGCAGCAAAAAGTTCCAGTGTGGGCAGGATTGTGTAGCAGCGGCAGCAAAAAGTTCCAGTGTGGGCAGGATTGTGTAGCAGCGGCAGCAAAAAGTTCCAGTGTGGGCAGGATTGTGTAGCAGCGGCAGCAAAAAGTTCCAGTGTGGGCAGGATTGTGTAGCAGCGGCAGCAAAAAGTTCCAGTGTGGGCAGGATTGTGTAGCAGCGGCAGCAAAAACGGTAATTTTTTCTATGGCGCAGCCAGCGTAAAATTTCAGGGGGTGGAGGGGAGTAGGTAGGATCCCCGAAAATATAATAACTATATTTTAATTAACGTATGGATCCCCGTAACATAATTTGGGGGGGGGGGGAGGAGGTGAGGGTCAGACATTAAACATATACAACCCCCAAATTATCTAGGATGTACAACACTTCTGGGGGACCTCACCAAGGCGAGCCCTACACCACTTGAAAACCAGCACTTGGAATAGTACCCAAAACCCAACCCTTAAAATAGCAATCCCTTGAAATAAAAATCGCTTGAAAAAGAAAACCTAAAAACTAAATCGCGGAAAAAATGAAAAAAATCCTATAGAAGCTACCCTAAATCCAAACAAAATTCGACTGGTGAAGCGTAATAAACTCTAACCTTCAATAACCTTAAACAACTTGAATAACCCGAACACCCTCCAGCAACCCGAACTCCCTCCAGCAACCCGAACACCCTCCAGCAACCCGAACACCCTCCAGCAACCCGAACACCCTCCAGCAACCCGAACACCCTTCAGCAACCCGAACACCCTTCAGCAACCCGAATAACCTTCAGCAACCCGAATCCCCTTCAGCAACCCGAATAAACTTCAGCAACCCGAATAACCTTCAGCAACCCGAATAACCTTCAGCAACCCGAATAACCTTCAGCATCCCGAATAACCTTCAGCAACCCGAATAACCTTCAGCAACCCGAATAACCTTCAGCAACCCGAATAACCTTCAGCAACCCGAATAACCTTCAGCAACCCGAATAACCTTCAGCAACCCGAATAACCTTCAGCAACCCGAATAACCTTCAGCAACCCGAATAACCTTCAACAACCTTCAACAACCTTCTACAACCTTCTACAACCTTCTACAACCTTCTACAACCTTCTACAACCTTCAACAACCTTCAACAACCTTCAACAACCTTCAACAACCTTCAACAACCTTCAACAACATTCAACAACCTTCAACAACCTTCAATAACCTTCAATAACCTTCAACAACCTTCAACAACCATCAACAACCTTCAACAGCCTAAATAACCTAAATAACCTGAATAACCTAAATAACCTAAATAACCTAAATAACCTTAATAGCCTTAATAACCTTAATAGCCTTAATAACCAAATAGCCTTAATAACCTTAATGACCCTAAGTAATCTCATATAACAAATAACCATAAATAATCTAGAAACCATATATAAACGAGCTAACCTAAATGACCTAAATAACCTGAAATAACCTAAATAACTTGAATAATAATAAAAACTTAAATAACCCTAATAAACTTAAATAACCCCAAAAAACCTAAATAACCTTAAAATAAATTAAATAACCTTACAAAAACTAGATCCCCTTAAATAATAACCTAACCTTCAGCAACCCGAATAACCTTCAACAACCCGAATAACCTTCAGCAACCAGAATAACCTTCAGCCTTTTAAATAAATAACCTCAATTATTTAGATTATATAATCTAAACCTCATATAACCTCAAATAACCTAGATAACCTAAATAACCTGAATAACCCCGATAAATAACTCCAGTTGTCAAAAGAAAGAAAAAACAGTTCATTTCCACCAGAGCTGAAATATGAAACTAGGCCACCGACCCAAATTTTCCATAATTTCGCCTATGCAATTAGAAAAGGCCTACAAAATTAGCAAGGCCTACAAAATTAGCGAGGACTAATGAATTGAACTAGTGAGGACTAATAAATTGAACTAGCGAGGACTAATAAATTGAACTAGCGAGGACTAATAAATTGAACTAGCGAGGACTAATAAATTGAACTAGCGAGGACTAATAAATTGAACTAGCGAGGACTAATAAATTGAACTAGCGAGGACTAATAAATTGAACTAGCGAGGACTAATAAATTGAACTAGCAAGGCCTAATAAATTGAACTAGCAAGGCCTAATAAATGGAACTAGCAAGGCCTAATAAATTGAACTAGCAAGGCCTAATAAATTGAACTAGCAAGGCCTAATAAATTGAATCAGCAAGGCCTAATAAATTGAACTAGCAAGGCCTAATAAATTGAACTAGCAAGGCCTAATAAATTGAATCAGCAAAGCCTAATAAATTGAATCAGCAAGGCCTAATAAATTGAATCAGCAAGGCCTAATAAATTGTATCAGCAGAGCCTACTAAATTGAATCAGCAAGGCCTAACAAATTAACAAAGGTCTAACAAATGAGGCTTCAAATGTCTGCATAACAACGAGAGCGCAATGCACGCCCGCACCGAGGTACGGAGGCATGAGACAAATATAACAGACAAATATAACAGACAAATATAACAGGCAAATATAACAGACAAATATAACAGACAAATATAACAGACAAATATAACAGACAAATATAACAGACAAATATAACAGACAAATATAACAGGCAAATATAACAGACAAATATAACGGACAAATATAACAGACAAATATAACAGACAAATATAACAGACAAATATAACAGACAAATATAGCAGACATATATAACAGACAAATATAACAGACAAATATAACAGACAAATATAACAGACAAATATAACAGACAAATATAACAGACAAATATAACAGACAAATATAACAGACAAATATAACAGACAAATATAACAGACAAATATAACAGACAAATATAACAGACAAATATAACAGACAAATATAAATTAATGGGACAAATATAAATTTCAAACTCGTAACTAGTGGATTGATTAATTATAAATTAGTTTCAGTCTCCTTTACCACAGCAATGATGTTCAAAGAGAGGAAATGTGAAGGCATCATTTAATATGGAATTAGAGGGAACAGGGAATCTATGCACGCCGTGTGTGTACCCACACACGTTTCAAACAACACCAACCAGCAATTTGGGGTAACAAATCCATCGCTGAAAACACTTTCCTGCATCTGACCAAACAAAAATCTTTAAATCGCATAGTTTTTTTGCAAAATATTGCCATCCAAACAGGGTTCGGGGCTTCTGCAACGCCCATAATGGTTAGAGACGTAACTTCATTGCGTCATTCGCGTAAACCACCTATCTTTTTATAACCTAGAAGCCTATCCGTATCAACAAACTTAAAACTTGACTTCGTAAAGCCTAAAAACATTCCCTCTTAAAACCTAAAAACCTATCCTTCTCAACAAACTTAGAACTTTTCCTCGTAAAGTCTAAAAACATATCCTTCTAAAGCCTATTCTTGTGAAAAAAAGTAAAATTTGTCTTCACAAAGCCTAGAAACTTTCGTTCCCAAAGCCTACAAAAACTACTCACGCGTGGCCCGAATAACCTAGATGACCTGAATAACCTAGATGACCCGAACAACCTAGATGACCCGAACAACCTAGATGACCCGAACAACCTAGATGACCCGAACAACCTAGATGACCCGAACAACCTAGATGACCCGAACAACCTAGATGACCCGAACAACCTAGATGACCCGAAAAACCTAGATGACCCAAACAACCTAGATGACCCAAACAACCTAGATGACCCAAACAACCTAGATGACCCGAACAACCTAGATGACCCGAACAACCTAGATGACCCGAACAACCTAGATGACCCGAACAACCTAGATGACCCGAACAACCTAGATGACCCGAACAACCTAGATGACCCGAACAACCTAGATGACCCGAACAACCTAGATGACCGAACAACCTAGATGACCCGAACAACCTAGATGACCCGAACAACCTAGATGACCCGAACAACCTAGATGACCCGAACAACCTAGATGACCCGAACAACCTAGATGACCCGAACAACCTAGATGACCCGAACAACCTAGATGAGCCGAACAACCTAGATGAGCCGAACAACCTAGATGACCCGAACAACCTAGATGACCCGAACAACCTAGATGACCCGAACAACCTAGATGACCCGAACAACCTAGATGACCCGAACAACCTAGATGACCCGAACAACCTAGATGACCCGAACAACCTAGATGACCCGAACAACCTAGATGACCCGAACAACCTAGATGACCCGAACAACCTAGATGACCCGAACAACCTAGAGGACCCGAACAACCTAGATGACCCGAACAACCTAGATGACCCGAACAACCTAGATGACCCGAACAACCTAGATGACCCGAACAACCTAGATGACCTGAATAACCTAGATGACCTGAATAACCTAGATGACCTGAATAACCTAGATGACCTGAATAACCTAGATGACCTGAATAACCTAGATGACCTGAATAACCTAGATGACCTGAATAACCTAGATGACCTGAATAACCTAGATGACCTGAATAACCTAGATGACCTGAATAACCTAGATGACCTGAATAACCTAGATGACCTGAATAACCTAGATGACCTGAATAACCTAGATGACCTGAATAACCTAGATGACCTGAATAACCTAGATGACCTGAATAACCTAGATGACCTGAATAACCTAGATGACCTGAATAACCTAGATGACCTGAATAACCTAGATGACCTGAATAACCTAGATGACCTGAATAACCTAGATGACCTGAATAACCTAGATGACCTGAATAACCTAGATGACCTGAATAACCTAGATGACCTGAATAACCTAGATGACCTGAATAACCTAGATGACCTAAATAACATAGATGACCTGAATAACCTAGATGACCCGAACAACCTAGAGGACCCGAACAACCTAGATGACCCGAACAACCTAGATGACCCGAACAACCTAGATGACCCGAACAACCTAGATGACCCGAACAACCTAGATGACCCGAACAACCTAGATGACCCGAACAACCTAGATGACCCGAACAACCTAGATGACCCGAACAACCTAGATGACCCGAACAACCTAGATGACCCGAACAACCTAGATGACCCGAACAACCTAGATGACCCGAACAACCTAGATGACCCGCACAACCTAGATGACCCGCACAACCTAGATGACCCGAACAACCTAGATGACCCGAACAACCTAGATGACCCGAATAACCTAGATGACCCGAACAACCTAGATGACCCGAACAACCTAGATGACCCGAACAACCTAGATGACCCGAACAACCTAGATGACCCGAACAACCTAGATGACCCGAATAACCTAGATGACCCGAATAACCTAGATGACCCGAATAACCTAGATGACCTGAATAACCTAGATGACCTGAATAACCTAGATGACCTGAATAACCTAGATGACCTGAAAAACCTAGAGGACCCGAACAACCTAGAGGACCCGAACAACCTAGATGACCCGAACAACCTAGATGACCCGAACAACCTAGATGACCCGAACAACCTAGATGACCCGAACAACCTAGATGACCCGAACAACCTAGATGACCCGAACAACCTAGATGACCCGAACAACCTAGATGACCCGAACAACCTAGATGACCCGAACAACCTAGATGACCCGAACAACCAAGATGACCCGAACAACCTAGATGACCCGAACAACCTAGATGACCCGAACAACCTAGATGACCCGAACAACCTAGATGACCCGAACAACCTAGATGACCCGAACAACCTAGATGACCCGAACAACCTAGATGACCCGAACAACCTAGATGACCCGAACAACCTAGATGACCCGAACAACCTAGATGACCCGAACAACCTAGATGACCCGAACAACCTAGATGACCCGAACAACCTAGATGACCCGAACAACCTAGATGACCCGAACAACCTAGATGACCCGAACAACCTAGATGACCCGAACAACCTAGATGACCCGAACAACCTAGATGACCCGAACAACCTAGATGACCCGAACAACCTAGATGACCCGAACAACCTAGATGACCCGAACAACCTAGATGACCCGAACAACCTAGATGACCCGAACAACCTAGATGACCCGAACAACCTAGATGACCCGAACAACCTAGATGACCCGAACAACCTAGATGACCCGAACAACCTAGATGACCCGAACAACCTAGATGACCCGAACAACCTAGATGACCCGAACAACCTAGATGACCCGAACAACCTAGATGACCCGAACAACCTAGATGACCCGAACAACCTAGATGACCCGAACAACCTAGATGACCCGAACAACCTAGATGACCCGAACAACCTAGATGACCCGAACAACCTAGATGACCCGAACAACCTAGATGACCCGAACAACCTAGATGACCCGAACAACCTAGATGACCCGAACAACCTAGATGACCCGAACAACCTAGATGACCCGAACAACCTAGATGACCCGAACAACCTAGATGACCCGAACAACCTAGATGACCCGAACAACCTAGATGACCCGAACAACCTAGTGTCACGATACAATGCTGTTCAAGCACGTAACGTAGGAGGGCTTGCAACCTCCGCAAAACAAATATAATGTACACCTTTGTGCTCGCCCGTCACCCACATAATTAGCCATGGAGAATAATGAGCATTAAAGATTAGCACCTTTATTTTTGAACTGCACACATTGAGATGACACAGGGAAATATATATCGCCACCACAATTGCACACCAATGCCCTCAGGCACGATACGCAAGATCTGCGAAACAACACTTTATAAAAATCGAACTCATGAATGAATCTTTAGTTAGCACACACATAAAATGAATGATTACGTCAAACAGATTAGAACCTACTTCACAAAAACGGGCACATGAAATGAATCCCCTGGTTTGTGCACACATAAATGAATGGTCACGTCAAACATAGATTAGAACCTACTTCGTAAATCGAACACATGAAATGAATCTTCTAGTTAGCGCTCACATAAATGAATGGTCACGTCAAAAATAGATTGGAATCTCGGCCATCAAACATCACGTGCTGCCTAATTCATATCACACACTGCGCGCCAAATGGATTTGCACTGTTCAGCGTGCTTGCGTTGTTGCCAACCTCGGCTATCAAGCCTCCTTGGGAAATTTTCTACTGCTGAATATTGGGCCGACGTGGAATCTCTGCGAGGTTAAGAACGCCCAGCAGCAGCCCCTGCACCACGGTTGTGTGGAGCCACCGGCCGCGGCACTACGCCTGCCGCGTAGGCCAGCTTCCCCAACCCGCCTGCGAACAATGTGCATCATGATTATCTAGCTCTATTTGAGTCTTTATTCCCTGCAATATGCCTACTTCACATTGTATTAATTGAACTACTGCTTTACTCCCCTTTAATTCTCACAATCAATCATAATTTATTTCCCTCTGAAATCAATCCGGATGAGTATTTTGCCCCGCTTCACAAAACAAATCACTAAGTACTTGTTTACATAAAAACATCAAGCCTGCACTTCAATAATAAATGCCGTCTCAACACAAATCCCCGTTGAAAAATGATCATTTTACCCTCATACTGAAGTCCACTCAAAGCATCCTGTTAGAGATAATAAATGTAATCAAAAATGCAAATGACTATACTTGGCAAAATCACTGCGTCCAGAAGTTAGACGTACTACGTTTCGATGACTCCACATGAACTATCACTAAATTAAACCACGTATTCTCACCTCCCCTCTGGCCGTCAGAAAGCCTACATCTTGTCACTGCACCGGTCAAATAGGCCGGTCCCCGCGCTTGCTCTGCTTAAATACCCCCGCCGCACAAAGGACGCTCATTGTAGCTGGTGCGGGCTACCCGCTCAAATTGTTAGTGACGTGGCATCTCGCGATTGGGTGCTTCTAACGCGTCACCTCTGACGTTTCCCCTGCGTCACACAACTTGGTATTTCTACGCGCATTTCCCTCTGACATATTCTTCTGCGATGCCTATTTTCCGTAGTACCCCTACTCGTTGGTAATTAATTTTAATACATAGTTTTTCTCTACTACCCAATCAAGTTGCCCTCGTGTGATGTTATGTATAATTTTCCGAGCTAGTTTTTTCACAGCCGCTCCCCCTTACGTACTCCTCCTTTCTCCTGTCTCCCTTTCCAAGCTCCCTCGGCTCGCGCCCGGCTGCCTATAGAGCCGGTTGTTGACTCTGTCATGTTGGTTTAGCTTATATATATGCATAATATAACCCATTTAAACTATCTCATGACACTAGATGACCTGAATAACCTAGAGGACCTGAATAACCTAGATGACCTGAATAACCTAGAGGACCTGAATAACCTAGAGGACCTGAATAACCTAGAAGACCTGAATAACCTAGATGACCTGAATAACCTAGATGACCTGAATAACCTAGATGACCTGAATAACCTAGATGACCTGAATAACCTAGAGGACCTGAATAACCTAGAGGACCTGAATAACCTAGATGACCTGAATAACCCAGATGACCTGAATAACCCAGATGACCCGAATAACCTAGATGACCCGAATAACCCAGATGACCCGAATAACCCAGATGACCCGAATAACCCAGATGACCCGAATAACCCAGATGACCCGAACAACCCAGATGACCCGAACAACCCAGATGACCCGAACAACCCAGATGACCCGAACAACCCAGATGACCCGAACAACCCAGATGACCCGAACAACCCAGATGACCCGAACAACCCAGATGACCCGAACAACCCAGATGACCCGAACAACCCAGATGACCCGAACAACCCAGATGACCCGAACAACCCAGATGACCCGAACAACCCAGATGACCCGAACAACCCAGATGACCCGAACAACCCAGATGACCCGAACAACCCAGATGACCCGAACAACCCAGATGACCCGAACAACCCAGATGACCCGAACAACCCAGATGGCCCGAACAACCCAGATGACCCGAACAACCCAGATGACCCGAACAACCTAGATGACCCGAACAACCTAGATGACCCGAACAACCTAGATGACCCGAACAACCTAGATGACCCGAACAACCTAGATGACCCGAACAACCTAGATGACCCGAACAACCTAGATGACCCGAACAACCTAGATGACCCGAACAACCTAGATGACCCGAACAACCTAGATGACCCGAACAACCTAGATGACCCGAACAACCTAGATGACCCGAACAACCTAGATGACCCGAACAACCTAGATGACCCGAACAACCTAGATGCCCCGAACAACCTAGATGACCCGAACAACCTAGATGACCCGAACAACCTAGATGCCCCGAACAACCTAGATGCCCCGAACAACCTAGATGACCCGAACAACCTAGATGACCCGAACAACCTAGATGACCCGAACAACCTAGATGACCCGAACAACCTAGATGACCCGAACAACCTAGATGACCCGAACAACCTAGATGACCCGAACAACCTAGATGACCCGAACAACCTAGATGACCCGAACAACCTAGATGACCCGAACAACCTAGATGACCCGAACAACCTAGATGACCCGAACAACCTAGATGACCCGAACAACCTAGATGACCCGAACAACCTAGATGACCCGAACAACCTAGATGACCCGAACAACCTAGATGACCCGAACAACCTAGATGACCCGAATAACCTAGATCACCTGAATAACCAGATGACCTGAATAACCCAGATGTCCTGAATAACCCAGATGACCTGAATAACCCAGATGACCTGAATAACCCAGATGACCTGAATAACCCAGATGACCTGAATAACCCAGATGACCTGAATAACCCAGATGACCTGAATAACCTAGATGACCTGAATAACCTAGATGAGATGAATAACCTAGATGACCTGAATAACCTAGATGAACTGAATAACCTAGATGACCTGAATAACCTAGATGACCTGAATAACCTAGAGGACCTGAATAACCTAGAGGACCTGAATAACCTAGAGGACCTGAATAACCTAGAGGACCTGAATAACCTAGATGACCTGAATAACCTAGATGACCTGAATAACCTAGATGACCCGAACAACCTAGATGACCCGAACAACCTAGATGACCCGAACAACCTAGATGACCCGAACAACCTAGATGACCCGAACAACCTAGATGACCCGAACAACCTAGATGACCCGAACAACCTAGATGACCCGAACAACCTAGATGACCCGAACAACCTAGATGACCCGAACAACCTAGATGACCCGAACAACCTAGATGACCCGAACAACCTAGATGACCCGAACAACCTAGATGACCCGAACAACCTAGATGACCCGAACAACCTAGATGACCCGAACAACCTAGATGACCCGAACAACCTAGATGACCCGAACAACCTAGAAAACCCGAACAACCTAGATGACCCGAACAACCTAGATGACCCGAACAACCTAGATGACCCGAACAACCTAGATGACCCGAAAAACCTAGATGACCCGAACAACCTAGATGACCCGAACAACCTAGATGACCCGAACAACCTAGATGACCCGAACAACCTAGATGACCCGAACAACCTAGATGACCCGAATAACCTAGATGACCCGAATAACCTAGATGACCTGAATAACCTAGAGGACCTGAATAACCTAGATGACCTGAATAACCTAGATGACCTAATAACCTAGATGACCTAATAACCTAGATGACCTGAATAACCTAGATGACCTGAATAACCTAGATGACCTGAATAACCTAGATGACCTGAATAACCTAGAGGACCTGAATAACCTAGATGACCTGAATAACCTAGATGACCTGAATAACCTAGATGACCTGAATAACCTAGATGACCTGAATAACCTAGATGACCTGAATAACCTAGATGACCTGAATAACCTAGTTGACATGAATAACCTAGTTGACCTGAATAACCTAGATGACCTGAATAACCTAGATGACCTGAATAACCTAGATGACCTGAATAACCTAGAGGACCTGAATAACCTAGATGACCTGAATAACCTAGATGACCTGAATAACCCAGATGACCTGAATAACCCAGATGACCTGAATAACCCAGATGACCTGAATAACCCAGATGACCTGAATAACCCAGATGACCTGAATAACCTAGATGACCTGAATAACCTAGATGACCTGAATAACCTAGATGACCCGAACAACCTAGATGACCCGAACAACCTAGATGACCCGAACAACCTAGATGACCCGAACAACCTAGATGACCCGAACAACCTAGATGACCCAAACAACCTAGATGACCCGAACAACCTAGATGACCCGAACAACCTAGATGACCCGAACAACCTAGATGACCTGAATAACCTAGATGACCCGAACAACCTAGATGACCCGAACAACCTAGATGACCCGAACAACCTAGATGACCCGAACAACCTAGATGACCCGAACAACCTAGATGACCCGAACAACCTAGATGACCCGAACAACCTAGATGCCCCGAACAACCTAGATGACCCGAACAACCTAGATGACCCGAACAACCTAGATGACCCGAACAACCTAGATGACCCGAACAACCTAGATGACCCGAACAACCTAGATGACCCGAACAATCTAGATGACCCGAACAACCTAGATGACCCGAACAACCTAGATGACCCGAACAACCTAGATGACCCGAACAACCTAGATGACCCGAACAACCTAGATGACCCGAACAACCTAGATGACCCGAACAACCTAGATGACCCGAACAACCTAGATGACCCGAACAACCTAGATGACCCGAACAACCTAGATGACCCGAACAACCTAGATGACCCGAACAACCTAGATGACCCGAACAACCTAGATGACCCGAACAACCTAGATGACCCGAACAACCTAGATGACCCGAACAACCTAGATGACCCGAACAACTTAGATGACCCGAACAACCTTGATGACCCGAACAACCTAGATGACCCGAACAACCTAGATGACCCGAACAACCTAGATGACCCGAACAACCTAGATGACCCGAACAACCTAGATGACCCGAACAACCTAGATGACCCGAACAACCTAGATGACCCGAATAACCTAGATGACCCGAATAACCTAGATGACCCGAATAACCTAGAAGGCCTGAATAACCTAGATGACCTGAATAACCTAGAGGACCTGAATAACCTAGATGACCTGAATAACCTAGAGGACCTGAATAACCTAGATGACCCGAATAACCTAGATGACCTGAATAACCTAGATGACCTGAATAACCTAGAGGACCTGAATAACCTAGATGACCTGAATAACCTAGATGACCTGAATAACCTAGATGACCTGAATAACCTAGATGACCTGAATAACCTAGAGGACCTGAATAACCTAGATGACCTGAATAACCTAGATGACCCGAACAACCTAGATGACCCGAACAACCTAGATGACCCGAACAACCTAGATGACCCGAACAACCTAGATGACCCGAACAACCTAGATGACCCGAACAACCTAGATGACCCGAACAACCTAGATGACCCGAACAACCTAGATGACCCGAACAACCTAGATGACCCGAACAACCTAGATGACCCGAACAACCTAGATGACCCGAACAACCTAGATGACCCGAACAACCTAGATGACCCGAACAACCTAGATGACCCGAACAACCTAGATGACCCGAACAACCTAGATGACCCGAACAACCTAGATGACCCGAACAACCTAGATGACCCGAACAACTTAGATGACCCGAACAACCTAGATGACCCGAACAACCTAGATGACCCGAACAACCTAGATGACCCGAACAACCTAGATGACCCGAACAACCTAGATGACCCGAACAACCTAGATGACCCGAACAACCTAGATGACCCGAACAACCTAGATGACCCGAATAACCTAGATGACCCGAATAACCTAGATGACCCGAATAACCTAGAGGACCTGAATAACCTAGATGACCTGAATAACCTAGAGGACCTGAATAACCTAGATGACCTGAATAACCTAGAGGACCTGAATAACCTAGATGACCTGAATAACCTAGATGACCTGAATAACCTAGATGACCTGAATAACCTAGATGACCTGAATAACCTAGAGGACCTGAATAACCTAGATGACCTGAATAACCTAGATGACCTGAATAACCTAGATGACCTGAATAACCTAGAGGACCTGAATAACCTAGAGGACCTGAATAACCTAGAGGACCTGAATAACCTAGAGGACCTGAATAACCTAGATGACCTGAATAACCTAGATGACCTGAATAACCTAAATGACCTGAATAACCTAGATGACCTGAATAACCTAGATGACCTGAATAACCTAGATGACCTGAATAACCTAGAGGACCTGAATAACCTAGATGACCTGAATAACCTAGATGACCTGAATAACCTAGATGAGCTGAATAACCTAGATGAGCTGAATAACCTAGATGACCTGAATAACCTAGAGGACCTGAATAACCTAGATGAGCTGAATAACCTAGATGACCTGAATAACCTAGATGACCTGAATAACCTAGAGGACTTGAATAACCTAGATGACCTGAATAACCTAGATGACCTGAATAACCTAGATGACCTGAATAACCTAGATGACCTGAATAACCTAGATGACCTGAATAACCTAGATGACCTGAATAACCTAGATGACCTGAATAACCTAGATGACCTGAATAACCTAGATGACCTGAATAACCTAGATGACCTGAATAACCTAGATGATCTGAATAACCTAGATGACCTGAATAACCTAGATGACCTGAATAACCTAGATGACCTGAATAACCTAGATGACCTGAATAACCTAGATGACCTGAATAACCTAGATGACCTGAATAACCTAGATGACCTGAATAACCTAGATGACCTGAATAACCTAGATGACCTGAATAACCTAGATGACCTGAATAACCTTGATGACCTGAATAACCTAGATAACCTATGCTACCAACACCCAAAAACCTGGCTGCGTAACGCTAGTCTTAAGAAAAAAAAAGTTCATTTCCAACAGAGTTGAATCATACAACAAGGATAGCGGCCCAAATTTTCCACAATTTCCCTATGCAATTAGAAAAGGCCTACCAAATTATCTAGGCCTAATAAATTACATTAGCAAGGCCTAATAAATTCCATTAGCTAGGCCTAATAAATTCCATTAGCTAGGCCTAATAAATTCCATTAGCAATGCCTAATAAATTGCATTAGCAAGGTCTAATAAATTGAATTAGCAAGGCCTAATAAATTAGATAAGCAAGGCCTAATAAATTAGATAAGCAAGGCCTAATAAATTAGATAAGCAAGGCCTAATAAATTAGATAGGCAAGGCCTAATAAATTAGATTTGCAAGGCCTAATAAATTAGATTTGCAAGGCCTAATAAATTAGATTTGCAAGGCCTAATAAATTGAATTAGCAAGGCCTAATAAATTAGATAAGCAAGGCCTAATAATTTAGATTTGCAAGGCTTAATAAATTAGATTAATCCTCATATATTTACCTACCTAATGAGGGAGTAAGTAATCCTCATATATTTACCTACCTACTGAGGGAGTAATTAATCCTCTTATATATTTATCTACCTAATGAGGGAGTAAGTAATCCTCTTATATTTAGCTACCTAATGAGGGAGTAAGTAATCCTCATATATTTACCTACCTAATGAGGGAGTAAGTAATCCTCTTATATTTAGCTACCTAATGAGGGAGTAAGTAATCCTCATATATTTACCTACCTAATGAGGGAGTAAGTAATCCTCATATATTTACCTACCTAATGAGGGAGTAAGTAATCCTCATATATTTACCTACCTAATGAGGGAGTAAGTAATCCTCTTATATTTAGCTACCTAATGAGGGAGTAAGTAATCCTCATATATTTACCCACCTAATGAGGGAGTAAGTAATCCTCATATATTTACCTACCTAATGAGGGAGTAAGTTATCCTTATATATTTACCCACCTAATGAGGGAGTAAGTAATCCTCATATATTTACCTACCTAATGAGGGAGTAAGTAATCCTCATATATTTACCCACCTAATGAGGGAGTAAGTAATCCTCATATATTTACCTACCTAATGAGGGAGTAAGTAATCCTCATATATTTACCCACCTAATGAGGGAGTAAGTAATCCTCATATATTTACCTACCTAATGAGGGAGTAAGTAATCCTCATATATTTACCCACCTAATGAGGGAGTAAGTAATCCTCATATATTTACCTACCTAATGAGGGAGTAAGTAATCCTCATATATTTACCCACCTAATGAGGGAGTAAGTAATCCTCATATATTTACCTACCTAATGAGGGAGTAAGTTATCCTTATATATTTACCCACCTAATGAGGGAGTAAGTAATCCTCATATATTTACCTACCTAATGAGGGAGTAAGTTATCCTTATATATTTACCCACCTAATGAGGGAGTAAGTAATCCTCATATATTTACCTACCTAATGAGGGAGTAAGTTATCCTATTTCACAGGGCGTTTCACAGAGAAAAAAATCCTATAGTACTGGCTAGCTAACTAATCATGCAAAGTAAATGCATATTAGGTGAGATGGAGGACATTGTTTCTGGCATAAGAAAACGATCTATTTATACCTCTGGTCATAGCGACTTCAGACGTGTGAGGGTATCCAAAACAATCTTTTTAGTCGGCTTTCCTTCCATCGGAATTGAACAATTTAACAAATGAAACTATAAGCAATTACCCTCACGATTGGTAATTTTTTTATTTATGGACTGCTTCTTCTGAAATAAGCCATTATATGTAAGTTCGGAAATGTTCCGAAACGTTCCTAGGATTTTAAAACTGATTTTGTTTTTTACTAGCATGAAAACTCATTGACTTCTATTCTTTTGAATGTTGCAAGCGATTTTTTCCTGTAAGAGGTCAAAAAACAATTTTTTGGGTTGAAGTGTAATATAATGAACAGTTTTTAAACTTGAATGCTGTTTTTACTTTTATTTTCATCTACAAATAATCTGCATGCATAGTTTCATATTTACACTGTGAATTGTAAATGACATGCATAAATTATTTAAAAAAAATTATCTTTCATTTCTTGATCTATGGTAAATATTTTATTTATGGTCTGATTCTTCTGAAATAAGCCAGAGTATGCAATATAACAAAAAAAAGTTTTGTTCCATTAATTTTTTTCGATTTTGGCATTAGTTTTCCAGAGAATGGGCAACATTTGTTTTTACGTCATTTTTATCTGATATTTCAAATGAATACAAGTCAATGAATTTTCATGCTACAACTAAACCAAAGAGTTTTGAAATTCTTAAAACATTGCTAACCAGCTAAAAAGCCAGGTTTTTCATTTTCTTTTTTGTTTTCTTTTCACATGGAGACAAAAATCTATGATTTTTTGTTCACTTTTGGTTTTCCTTGGGGGTGTAAGGGAACATATAAAATTTTAGGACACAATAACCCATCCCCTAAGGATCCTTTTGTGAAAAAAGCCAATTGGGGCCGAAAATCCCTGGGTCGTCTCCGTACAGGCAATATCGTAGTGAAGTTTGTATCACAGATACGCTCAGCACACACGTTATGCAGTTCAAATAATCAGAAAATAACTAGCCCTGTTCCACAGGGCGTTTGCAAAAATAACAATTCTATGGTAATAACTTGAGCCCGGATTTTTAGTCCTAAAAAAATGGTCAAAAAAGCACGAAAATAATGATATTGCAGATATTATAGCGAAATATTTCGGTTTTGGGTTTCAAGAAAAATTATTCTTATATGTAGCAAAATAGCTAGTAAAACTTTGCAAATTTTGGCTACAATTCAACAGTTTTCTTTTATGCGCAGCTATAAAAAACGAATGTTTTCCTCAAGATAACGAAAGAGGAATCGCATCGGACACAAATGGCAAATGATCGACGAAAGTTCAGCCCATTTTTAACACTTCGAAAAATTTCTATTGATATAAATTATCCTCTTCATCGACGACTACTACTTCGTGCAGGTTATTTAGTCATTTATTGCAAAATGACGACTTTTTGTCTTTGTGCCTGGTCAAAAAAGCAGTTTTACGATACATGCACATTTTACATCCACTTATAGTCGTTGTGCCATTAATAGAATAAATGCTGGAAATCCAGGCGCTGAAGTAATAACGCCAACCAATCATGGTAGGTAAATATACATATTCGGTCAGATGCAGGACATTGTGTTCTGGTATTATGACAATTGATTTATTACCTCTGGTTATAGCTACTTGAAACGTGCGAGAATCCAAAATATTTTCTTTCGTCACAACTCATAAGGCGCTCCCAATAAACGGAGAAATCAGCAAACAAACTGTAAGGAACAACCCACACAAGTACGGCACACATGCAATTTCCATTTTTTCAAAATTTTGGGATCAGCATAGACAACTTCAATTTTTTGACCCAAGCTTTCGGCTAGATTACCTCTAGCCGTCATCAGGGGAACGATGTATTTTTAAACAAAACCTCTTATGGTATCCGCGTGTATCTAGTATACAAAACATTTTTTTAAATTTTTAGCTGCAAGCCGAAAATCATTGATCAAGGGCGACTGATGAGCAAAGGAAGAAACTGCGGGGGGACATCAAGGTGACGATTAATTTTGTTTGGTTCCTAAACACTATACATTGCTTCGACAATTTTTCGACGTATTAATTTTTAACATTTTATAAGATAGATACATTTTCAAAATCAAAAGAATGGTTATCTTCTTCGGAATGCTAATAGACAAGGGATAACCTATTCTTCCTCTGCACATTCTTAGCATGCTCATCAATTCGTTGTTAAAGATTTCTACCCGTTTCCCCAATGTAACATGCCAAACAATTTTTGCATCATAATTTATTTATAAGATTACTTTTTCCACAATTCTATCGTTTATCTTTAAGTCTGATTAGGCTGTTTTTTATTGCATTCAAAGATTTGAAAGCCAATTTAACATTGAATGGTTTTAAGATTCGCTGGACTCTTTCAGAACAACCTTAAATATACGGAACGCTAACATATTTCAGGGGGCGTTAGGAATTTTCGTTGCTTAATCGAAGTATGGGGAGGTTTTGATTATTTCCACCAATCATTAGTCGGTTGCTATTACGAAGTTAAGGAGGAAAATTATTCTATTTCAATAATTAATCCACTGTTGAAAGTTCTTAATTCAAATTTTGCTCACTACAAATATTAACTGCTCTCTGATAAAGGGATTTCTCTACACTCCTCCTCTGTGATAAAGGATGATAGCTGAAATAGTCTAAGTACCTGCCTGTGTTTGTTGGTTCCGGTAGACCCGGAATTATAATCTATTATTAGTTAATCGATTAATATATCTAAGTACGAGATGCATCCATTACTTTCTAATTCCATAGTAAATTATATGTTGGTGTTGAAGCCATTGATATGCTGGAGGAATGTATCAGGCATATCTTCTGGTAGTGCAGTCAATATATCGTCAACGTAACGTTTCCAAAACAGGGGCTGGCACGGGGGTGTTGATAGGAATTAATCCTCCATTGCTTGCATTGTTATCTCGGCCAACGCGACAGAGATAGGGGAACCCATCGGTGTTCCTTCTACTTGTTGATCAATTTTGTGATTCCATTAAAAGCATTGTTTTGTTTTGTTTAAGAGGTTTTGTTTAAAAATACATCGTTCCCCTGATGACGGCTAGAGCTAATCTAGCCGAAAGCTTGGGTCAAAAAATTGAATTCGTCTTTGCTGATCCCAAAATTTCGAAAAAATGGAAACTTCACTACCAAGACGTCCTTTATTTTAACAATTGACACATGCACTTGCCTTCCAACGTGGTCCAGGGTGGGCAGGGCTGCAGCAAATGGAGGCCACATCTCGTAGGCGAGCCTCTCGACGGTGCGCGGCGCCTCCAGTTCATCCCACGGCTGCAAGCGGCAAACCTTCAATACTTGGAATAGGTCCGGTGCCTATTGTCCGACACATGTTCTGTTCTCAGTTTGTTGTAGTCCTGAGTAACGATTTCGATCGTGTATTAATTGCGACATAAAAATAATTGTTAGATTATTAGTTAGTTTGAAACCAAGGCGATCCAACGAGAGGAAAGAGGAAGGCACCATTTAGTATGGAGTTAAGGAAACGTGGAATCTATGCAGAAAGGGCATAGAAACAGTAAGTTGAGAAAGAAGTTCACGAACAAGGTAGGAGTTGAAGAAGAAAGTGCTGAAAAACAGGACAGCAGTGAATCGAAAAATGTGGTCCTTGACATAACAAAAATCATTTCATTTCAACAAAAAGAAGGCCTACCTAACTCTCAGCTTGGGTCCTCACACATTCTCCCTGGGAGTACTAATTTCCATAGGTACAATAATTGTGAACCTCTGAGGGGACACAATATACTAACGATGGTCCTGCATATACAACCTGATGCTTCAACTCAAGTGGGAGGCGTTACTCCGAGGCGTTACAAAGAGAGGAAGGCACCACTTAGTTTGGACTTTGTATGACAAGATTCCTTGCGCACACAAACAGCAAGTCAGGAAGCAAGTAATTGAAACAAGAAAAGAGTGGAAGTAGAAAGTAATAGGTGCTGAAGGCAGGACAGCTGTCGACTGAAAAAAAATGTTCTGTAACGAAACAAAAATTAATCAGAAGACCTGATAAGTTCAACGGAAGGAAAACCAACCTAAATTTCAGCTCGGGACCACACTTCTTCACCCTGGGAGCTCCAATTCCCATACATACAATAATTCCATCCCCCTCAGGGATAAAAGCTCGAGAAGAAAGTAACGAGTGCTGTTAAAGAGGCAGTAGTCGAATGATAAGCTGGTCTGGCATGAAGCCAAAAAATCTATTTGCCCTCAACACGGCCATCGGCTCGGGACCTTACAGCTTCCCCTGTAATGGTCAATTCTGATCCAAACAATACAAGTAGTACCCACCCACCCCCCCCCCCCCCCTCTCTCCAAAAAAAACATTCAGCTTCAGTAAATGGTCAAAATGATTGACCTATCGTTAAGAAGCATCTCCAATCAATTCTTGAACATATAGTTCTTGTTCATATATTTTGTTTTTGTTACATAAATCTCATTTGTTCTCACACGCTCAGTAACTATTGCATTAGTCAAGTAAAAGTTCAAATAAAGCGTTCTGGATTGAACAGAGTTGTACGAGTGGAATGAAGTTTCCTTAGGATGCCCTAGGAGTTACTGAACTCTGTCGGGCACAGAAGTGGTCATATCTCAGCCTGTACTTTGTGGTATGTAGTTCGCAGTAATAATCGCTACCACTTGTGCTAGATCAATATAGAAATGTTCATAAGATATTACTCCATAAGCCAAAATTTCAGAACGCGCACTGCGAGAGCCTATTTTGATCACAGAAACTAACTCTGCCTAACGTGAATTGTAGATGAAAATCATCATGGCTTCCTTAAGTACCTTCTTCACGACGACAATTAAGAAAACAATCTAATCAAATTTGTCCATTTAGATTAGATTATTATTTAGTTCAAGTCTCCCTATCCTCAACAAATGCAATCTAAAGAGAGGAAGAAGGAAGGTCCCACTTAGTATGGGAACGAATTAAAGCACAATTTAGAAGAAGAAAGCAGTATCCATACTTATCTGACTTGCAGTTTTAGACGAACTGTTCCTCTTTGCGACAACATCAAGCAAGCGAAGGCGGAGATAGCTGTTGTAAATCTCAGCCATGACACTCAACAGGTGAGATGCAAATTTCGGACTTTGTTCCTGCAATAATAGACATCATTTACACATGCTGCGTACTGAATTACGTATATAAATACATATATAATAATTCGTATGAAATTTCAAGAAATTATTCTGAATGTACAGTTAATATTTTACCTTCGTAGTACAATGTCCTTGATCACCATCATCATACTTTCGCAGATGTTGTTGGTGTTGTGTCCACGCAACAGGCACATTGCTCGCCATGGCAAGCTCCAGCATTCTCTTCTTTCAACTGCTGCTCGGAAATACCTTTAAAAAAATATTTAATTGTAAAAAAATAATTAAAAACATATTGAAGTATAGACATATATAAATAATAGTAATAGGAGTATATTCATATAAAACATTCTTACTCTGTGCATTTGGGATGTCTGCGTGAGAGGTCTGAACTGAGAAAC
This sequence comes from Morinoia aosen, assembly GCA_030386875.1. Classification (NCBI taxonomy): domain Eukaryota; kingdom Metazoa; phylum Arthropoda; class Malacostraca; order Amphipoda; family Talitridae; genus Morinoia; species Morinoia aosen. The sequence goes on from CM059563.1 coordinate 63,956,069, forward strand.
TCATTCCAAGTTTTGTCAAAAGCTTCTTTTGACTGAGAGTAAACCAGTTTCTTCAGAATGAGTATCAAAGGTTTTCTCTGATCCAATTTAACATCGTGCTTGGTGAGCCAAAGCCAGCGCCACGCAGCTTGAAGGACGTGGAACACGCAGAGAAACAGCTTCGCATTTGGCCATACTTCACTTAATGCTCCTCTCTCTGCTTCACTGTCATCCGTAACAATGCACTCAGGTTGGCGTCTTCCAAAAAATCCTGACGCTCCTAGTTCTTCTTGCAGCAGTCGAAAACCTGTAATCAAAATAGTTATTGTTTATCAGCACATGTGTAATAATACATGTCGTTGACAAGAAACAGTTATAAAAAGCTTTACATTTCTTGTAAAGCCTTTTGGAGATATGACATTATATATAAAAGATGTCTAAAAGGTAATAAATCATATATGTTAGCAATAATATTTAAATTAAAAGTATTGTAATTTCTATTTCATGCTGATTTTTCTATCTGACTTAACATGGTTCAGACAACGATCATCGAAATATGCCAACGTATAGTTATAAACATGTAAGTATTATTCTTATTATATAAGAAAGTTTTAGCCTCCCTTAACCACGACAAAGATGTTCCAAGAGAGGAAAGAGGAAGGCACCATTTAGTATGGAGTTGAGGGAGCGTGGAATCTATGCACAAGGTGCACAGAAACAGTAAGCTAGGAAAAAAAATCATGAAACAAGAAAAAAGTTGAAGAAGAAAGTAGTAGGTGCTGAAAAACAGGACAGCAGTGAACCGAAAAAAGATGGTCCGTAACAAAACAAAAACCTATTTTATTACAACAAAAGGAAGCCTACCTAACCTTTAGCTCGGGCCCACACATGGTTCCCCTGGGAGCACTAATTCCCATAGATACAATAGTTGTATCCCCCTGAGGGGAAACATGTAAGTATAGAATTAGTGGTTTCTATTTCGTTATAGTCTCTTTGTTTGTGAACAACATCAACAACAACAAGTTTATTACCTTTAATATAATCCTCTTTAGTTTGTGTGGAAGTAATAATGACTCCTAAAGGTAAACCTCCAGCAGGACTTGCGCAAACAAGGATTGTCAACGAGCAATTTGTTTGATCGACATGACTCGTAGTGTCGACAAACATAACTTCACTCGATGATTTCATTTCTCTGTGAACTCGTAACATAAATTCGGTGACAAGTACAACAACAATCCCCTTCTCGTTTCGTTCGCACGCAATTTTATGCTGTGGCATACGTTTCTGAACGTTTCGAATGGCCTCCACAACAGAAATGTCATCATAACCGCCGTGATGTGCTTCCATCCAACGAGCACGGAGGTTCTTCACAGTACTGAGGGTTGGGTTGACGCGTTTGTCAGCTATGAGCGTGATGTCGTCTTGTAGCTCGTGCTTCAGCTGGTAGTGTCGTAGAGCAGAAGCTGCTTACATACCTGTTGAGACATTTAGCGCATTTTAAATTTTTACAAACACACACACCCACTCACCTATTTATATATGTATATATTAGGGTGCCCCAAGAAACCGAAATGAATCGAACACACTCCAGCCCTTGTTGCCCTTGTTTCCTCTCGAGACCAGTTTAAACAAGAAAATTTTCAGCTTCCTATCTCGTCTTTTACTGGTCACACATTTCATTCAGTTTTCTGCTGGGCGCCAGGTTGTGCAGCGGTCACTGATATAGCGTGCAGCGGTCAATGTTGTTTCAAGGACATTAGGTGAGCTCTATTTTACAATAACAAATATTTATATTGTTTCATGAACTTATTTCTTAGCTTAATGTTTCTATGCACCTTGTGCAATGTGCATAGATTCCGTGGTCCCTCAAGTCCATACTAAATGGTGCCTTCATCCTTCGTCCCTTTGAACATCTTTGTCGTGGTAAAGGTAAAGGGAGGCTAAAATTTTCTTATATAATAATAAAAATCATAATAATATAAATAATAATAATAATGCTTCCCTAGGATAAACTGAGCTCGCATATCGTATATACTTGCGAATCAGACTTCTGTTACGATTTTCAAGTTTTCGTTAGTTTGTTTGCTCTTTGATTTTTCACCAGACTTATTGCGGAAATTTAGCGTTCACTTATCTTATGGAGGGTGCCTTATGGGGTGAGTAGAGGTGTGAGTGGTGCCTTATGGTTCCATTCACCCCGCAAGGCACCACTCACCCTTCCACAGCAAGGCCCCACTTACCCCTCTACAGCAAGGCACAATTCACCCTTCCACAGCAAGGCCCCACTTACCCCTCTACAGCAAGGCACCACTCACCCCACTACACCAAGGCACCATTCACCCCACTACACCAAGGCACCACTTACCCCTCTACAGCAAGGCACAATTCACCCTTCCACAGCAAGGCCCCACTTACCCCTCTACAGCAAGGCACCACTTACCCCTCTACAGCAAGGCACCACTTACCCCTCTACAGCAAGGCACCACTCACCCCACTACACCAAGGCACCACTCACCCCACTACACCAAGGCACCACTCACCCCACTACACCAAGGCACCATTCACCCCACTACACCAAGGCACCACTCACCCCACTACACCAAGGCACCATTCACCCCACTACACCAAGGCACCACTCACCCCACTACACCAAGGCACCACTCACCCCACTACACCAAGGCACCATTCACCCCACTACACCAAGGCACCACTCACCCCACTACACCAAGGCACCATTCACCCCACTACACCAAGGCACCACTCACCCCACTACACCAAGGCACCATTCACCCCACTACACCAAGGCACCACTCACCCCACTACACCAAGGCACCACTCACCCCACTACACCAAGGCACCACTCACCCCACTACACCAAGGCACCATTCACCCCACTACACCAAGGCACCACTCACCCCACTACACCAAGGCACCATTCACCCCACTACACCAAGGCACCACTCACCCCACTACACCAAGGCACCATTCACCCCACTACACCAAGGCACCACTCACCCCACTACACCAAGGCACCATTCACCCCACTACACCAAGGCACCACTCACCCCACTACACCAAGGCACCACTCACCCCACTACACCAAGGCACCACTCACCCCACTACACCAAGGCACCATTCACCCCACTACACCAAGGCACCACTCACCCCACTACACCAAGGCACCATTCACCCCACTACACCAAGGCACCACTCACCCCACTACACCAAGGCACCATTCACCCCACTACACCAAGGCACCATTCACCCCACTACACCAAGGCACCACTCACCCCACTACACCAAGGCACCATTCACCCCACTACACCAAGGCACCATTCACCCCACTACACCAAGGCACCACTCACCCCACTACACCAAGGCACCATTCACCCCACTACACCAAGGCACCATTCACCCCACTACACCAAGGCACCACTCACCCCACTACACCAAGGCACCATTCACCCCACTACACCAAGGCACCATTCACCCCACTACACCAAGGCACCATTCACCCCACTACACCAAGGCACCATTCACCCCACTACACCAAGGCACCATTCACCCCACTACACCAAGGCACCACTCACCCCACTACACCAAGGCACCATTCACCCCACTACACCAAGGCACCACTCACCCCACTACACCAAGGCACCATTCACCCCACTACACCAAGGCACCATTCACCCCACTACACCAAGGCACCATTCACCCCACTACACCAAGGCACCACTCACCCCACTACACCAAGGCACCATTCACCCCACTACACCAAGGCACCATTCACCCCACTACACCAAGGCACCACTCACCCCACTACACCAAGGCACCATTCACCCCACTACACCAAGGCACCACTCACCCCACTACACCAAGGCACCATTCACCCCACTACACCAAGGCACCATTCACCCCACTACACCAAGGCACCATTCACCCCACTACACCAAGGCACCATTCACCCCACTACACCAAGGCACCATTCACCCCACTACACCAAGGCACCATTCACCCCACTACACCAAGGCACCATTCACCCCACTACACCAAGGCACCATTCACCCCGCAAGGCACCACTCACCCTTCCACAGCAAGGCACCACTTACCCCTCTACAGCAAGGCACAATTCACCCTTCCACAGCAAGGCCCCACTTACCCCTCTACAGCAAGGCACCATTCACCCCACTACACCAAGGCACCATTCACCCCACTACACCAAGGCACCATTCACCCCACTACACCAAGGCACCATTCACCCCACTACACCAAGGCACCATTCACCCCACTACACCAAGGCACCATTCACCCCACTACACCAAGGCACCATTCACCCCACTACACCAAGGCACCACTCACCCCACTACACCAAGGCACCATTCACCCCACTACACCAAGGCACCATTCACCCCACTACACCAAGGCACAATTCACCCCACTACACCAAGGCACCATTCACCCCGCAAGGCACCACTCACCCTTCCACAGCAAGGCACCACTTACCCCTCTACAGCAAGGCACAATTCACCCTTCCACAGCAAGGCCCCACTTACCCCTCTACAGCAAGGCACCACTCACCCCACTACACCAAGGCACCATTCACCCCACTACACCAAGGCACCATTCACCCCAAATACCTCTGACCCCTCTACAGAAAAAACTACAGCACCTAAACTTTTTTTTTGCAGGAAATTAGAAGTCGATGCATCAGTTACATTACTGATAAAAATTTAGTTGTCCTGAAACGCAAAATATCTTGCCTTATGATGATTAAATTATCAACATATTGGGAAGGGAAATTTGATGGAGTTTATATTTATTTCCTTTCAATGGTATTTCATAATAGTTTCAATAAATATACAACTTCTGCAGCCATTAGTTGTCGGTCTTCATGCGACGAAAGAAAAAATCAGAATTTTATTATTTGGCGGAAATTCAGGTCGAATCGAATACCACAGGAACTTTGAAAAACGTTCGTTTGGGGAGATCATTGAATATTGCCCATTGTTCATGAAAATTTGGTGGAAATATTTTCATTTGACAAGGAACCAGTGCAGGAAGTGCTGGATTTGATTTCATTACTTTGAATTAATTTCTACCTACATACGCTTGTGATACCTTAGTATATATTTTATATATATATATATATATATATATATATATATATATATATATATACATAACATTGTTAGTAAGACCTTTGCATAAAATAGTCATGTTTAGGACGACTGAAAAAATTGGGATTAAAATCAACGCTCTTTCTGATGTACATAAAGAATAATTGCACAGCAATATATGTATAGCAGCGCTTTCTAAAATAACTTCGTGAAAGTTATATTGTCAATATTACAACAATCAGTATATAAACAATAGGTACAGTGTCGTTCATTGTTACATAGTTAGACATAAATTGTACGAATATTTTGACACCCATGCAAAAGGCAAGATTATGAACGGTAATAATACGGTCAGTAGGTGAACTATACTATATATGAAGTACTGCTTTTTCTATCAGCGCCACTATATGGGAGTATGTAATTATGGAAAATTCACGGAACTAAGCTGTAGTAGTATTCAAAAATTTGTTTTGAAAGTCTCTTTTGAATACTAGAAATTGAAATCATGACTTTTAAATTAAACTTTTACCATAATTACCTTGCTCAAAATACGAATAGAACTCTTCTGTTGTTGCTGTGCTACGCTTCAGTTCACCCAGCGACGCCGCAGACGACGTCGAGTGGTTATGGTAGCCTTTGACAGTGATGCGACAGGGAAATTCACGCTCCGAGTCAGCAGCGCCAGCGATCACAGCGGTTAGAGTTAGGGTAGCTGCACACCAAAAGACGGCAAGCGACAAAGCATGCGAGAGAGGAAGATGTTAGGCGAGATCTATCACACACCAAAAGATAGCCAGTTTGCTCTTGAATGTCATGGAGAGAGGTCTATAACAGAAATAAGCTGAACAAGCATGTGTTTGTATTGTTGAGTATCATTCCTACTTCGTCCCATTGCTTTGAAACATGTAATCTGTCGCTGTGCTTTGGATCTTTTGACTTCCAAAGGCACAGTACAGCATAAACTTTGGATATAAGGAGTTCAGTCTATGCTGGAAGAATTGAGCAGCGCACCTTCCTCGTCGACATCTCACCACGCACTGCCAGACGTTCCCCGCAGCAGCTTTCAAGCGTGAAACCATCTTCGAGTCGCTTTCTCGCTTCAGCCAATCTTCAATCTTTCTTACTCGCACGCTAGCTTGCTTGCGGTGCGCGCACTCCCATAGGAATACATGTATATCGATTCAAGCTTGCTCGCTTTCTCGCCTCAAATCTTTTGGTGTGCAGGCACCCTTACAGGGCAGCTGAGGAGTAACGGTATACATATATCCCAAGTGCAAATAGAACGCAAGATATTTATGGTCAAATTATTCTATACATCACAATATCACAATTTCATTCACTAATGTTAATACACGGAAACCATAACGCGTATGCCTGTTCACTTACTTGGTATTAGTTATTCTCGCTCCTGTCTGTCCGAGATTGGCACGGTGGCACTTATAATTTAAAACTTCACTGCCATTCTTATACGTATAAGAACCTCTCGCGGAAGTCCATCTTACAGGATTAATATCTGAAAATACTTTTAACCACGATTTGAACTCTTGTCTGGTTTTAATCTCACATTCGAGAATCTGCTCATCACCGTAAACGGATTGAACACATTTAAATTCACCTGGCCATGTTACATTTTGCTCATTACTGAGAGCCATGATGCACGCACCAAAGACAGCGTCGTGGAAACTAAGCTGAGAGCTAAATTGGCACCCACGCACAACAAAATCGTTACAGGTTTGGGACGTGTTTCATCATAGTTATGGTGTTACTTTTAAATCACAATTAGTGAAATATTTCATAAAAATTTTGTATAAATATATGTATCTCAAATAGTGTGAAAGGTAATGAATGTTATATAGCAAGTCAAACATTAAATATATAGACTTATTATAATTTCCTAGAGTACCGAGATGGCTTGTCGAATTTTCCAAACACCAGCGTTCGTTGTAATAACTTATTATAACGATTTAAGCAGGTTAACTTTATATTCTGTTGCAGTATCCACTATCTAAGTACCTGTATCCTTCATAATTCAGTGATTAATAGTTATTTCATTACGAACAGATAGTTTAGTAAACCTGAGTAGCACAACATCATTAAGAAATTGGCGCGAATGACAACCTTCCTGTTGCAGCTACGGAGGTGGAGGGAGAGGGTTGGGCGGTGTAGAAATTTGCGAGACTGGACCCTGTGCACCCGGCAGCGCACAGACTCCAATCTCGCAGGATTTCTACCCCGCCTAGCCCTCTCCCTCCACCTCCGTGTTGCTACATGAAGTTGCCATTCGCGCCAATTATTTAACTATGTAATTATTCTGAGGTTTATTAACCTATCTGTTCGTTATACAGTTATTATTAATCACTGCATTAGAAAGACTACAAGTACTTAGTAAGTAGATACTACAGCGGAATACCAAAGTTAACCTGTATTAAATCATTATAATAAGTTTTTACAACGACCGCTGGTGTTTGGCTATTCGACCCTCCATCTCGGCACGCAAAAACAGGCATTTTTAAACTTTTTATAGTTAACCTTAAACTAACTGAACTTGGCCTAACCTAACCCAACCTTACCTAACTTAACCTAACCTCTTAACCTAACTTAACTGAACTTAACCTAACCTAAATTAATTCAACCTAACATTTCTGCAGCTGCTTGGAGGTGGTGCTGTAGCTGCTTGGAGGTGGAGGGAGAGGGCTGGGCGGGGTAGAAATCCTGCGAGATTGGAGTCTGCGCCACCCGGCACCACTGGCGGCTGACTTCTTTGAAGAGGGTATAGGAAAACTTGTCTCACGTTATGACAATTGCCTCAACCATCATGGTGACTTCATAGAAAAATAACCAAGACATTGTGAATCTTTTAGTAATAAAATCATCCTGTTATCACAATTTGTCTTTTATTTATAGCCTATCGGAACTAAAAAAACAGCCCTTGTATTATATAATGTATAAATCCACTGAGGGGCTATCTCTATTAAATGGTTGAAAATTATAAGCCTACGCTCAGAAACGTCACTCATCCTAAAATCAGTTCTCGAATATGAAGTTCTTGTGAATATCAGTAAGTAATATGTTAGATAATTATTAGTTCATCCCACTTTCAGCTGAAAAACCACTCGGTCAGTCATGGGTACGAGTAAGTTAATAGTACACGATCAAATGTAATAGTGAACGTAAAATAAGGACTCTATAAAATGCCCGAGCAGTCACTGAATTCAGTTAAGCCAACATGTAGTTATTCGTCAGCCTGTCCTTTGTGATATGCAGCTCTAGGTAACGCACTAAGCCCTGCATTGCTCGTGGGACCATGAACAACTGTCTCACAAATGACTATGAACAACTGTCCAACAAACGACTATGAACCACTGTCCCACAAATGACTATGAACCACTGTCTCACAAATGACTATGAACAACTGTCCCACAAACGACTATGAATCACTGTCCCACAAATGACTATGAACCACTGTCCCACAAATGACTATGAACAACTGTCTCACAAATAACTATGAATAACTGTCCCACAAATGACTATGAACAACTGTCCCACAAATGACTATGAACAACTGTCCTACAAATGACTATGAACAACTGTCCCACAAACGACTATGAACAACTGTCCCACAAATGGCTATGAACAACTGTCCCACAAATGACTATGAACAACTGTCCCACAAATGACTATGGACAACTGTCCAACAAATGACTATGAACCACTGTCCCACAAATGAATATGAACCACTGTCCCACAAATGACTATGAACAACTGTCCCACAAATGACTATGAACAACTGTCTCACAAATGACTATGAACCACTGTACCACAAATGACTATGAACAACTGTCCCACAAATGACTATGAACCACTGTCTCACAAATGACTATGAACAACTGTCCCACAAATGACTATGAACAACTGTCCCACAAATGACCATGAACAACTGTCCCACAAACGACTATGAACCACTGTCCCACAAATAACTATGAACAACTGTCCCAAAAATGACTATGAACAACTGTCCCACAAATGACTATGAACAACTGTCCCACAAATGATTATGAACAACTGTCCCACAAATGACTATGAACAACTGTCCCACAAATGACTATGAACAACTGTCCCACAAATAACTATGAACAACTGTCCCAAAAATGACTATGAACAACTGTCCCACAAATGACTATGAACAACTGTCCCACAAATGACTATGAACAACTGTCCCACAAATGACTATGAACCACTGTCCTACAAATGACTATGAAAAACTGTCCCACAAACGACTATGAACCACTGTCCCACAGATGACTATGAACCACTGTCCCACAGATGACTATGAACCACTGTCCCACAGATGACTATGAACCACTGTCCCACAGATGACTATGAACCACTGTCCCACAGATGACTATGAACCACTGTCTCATAAATTACTATGAACCACTGTCTCATAAATGACTATGAACAACTGTCCCACAAATGACTATGAACCACTGTCCCACAATTGACTATGGACAACTGTCCCACAATTGACTATGAACAACTGTCCCACAAATGACTATGAACCACTTTCTCACAAATGACTATGAACCACTGTCCCACAAATGACTATGAACCACTGTCCTACAAATGACTATGAACAACTGTCCCACAAATACTATGAACCAGTGTCCCACAAATGAATATGAACCAGTTTCCCACAAATGACTATGAACCACTGTCTCACAAATGACGATGAACAACTGTCCTACAACTGATTATGAACCACTGTCCCACAAATGACTATGAACAACTGTCCCACAAACGACTATGAACCACTGTCCCACAAATAACTATGAACAACTGTCCCAAAAATGACTATGAACAACTGTCCCACAAATGACTATGAACAACTGTCCCACAAATGATTATGAACAACTGTCCAAAAAATGACTATGAACAACTGTCCCACAAATAACTATGAACAACTGTCCCAAAAATGACTATGAACAACTGTCCCACAAATGACTATGAACAACTGTCCCACAAATGATTATGAACAATTGTCATTCGAACAATTGCTTCAGATCCCCAATTTCGGAAAACCTGCCTCTCCAGACATTTACGATCCCGTTAACGGAATTTTAAACTTGAATTGCTCACCAACCTATTGAACATTTCCTGCTCATGTTTACTTCAATTACGAGAGTAGCGGGAGAAGTGCAGCCAACTGACCCGCGGGGGACGTGCAGCCAACTGTCCAGCGGGGGACGTGCAGCCAACTGTCCAGCGGGGGACGTGCAGCCAACTGTCCAGCGGGGGACGTGCAGCCAACTGTCCAGCGGGGGACGTGCAGCCAACTGTCCAGCGGGGGACGTGCAGCCAACTGTCCAGCGGGGGACGTGCAGCCAACTGTCCAGCGGGGGACGTGCAGCAACCAACCAGTGTGGGACGCGCAGCAACCAACCAGTGGGGGACGCGCAGCAACCAACCAGTGGGGGACGCGCAGCAACCAACCAGTGGGGGACGCGCAGCAACCAACCAGTGGGGGACGCGCAGCAACCAACCAGTGGGGGACGCGCAGCAACCAACCAGTGGGGGACGCGCAGCAACCAACCAGTGGGGGACGCGCAGCAACCAACCAGTGGGGGACGCGCAGCAACCAACCAGTGGGGGACGCGCAGCAACCAACCAGTGGGGGACGCGCAGCAACCAACCAGTGGGGGACGCGCAGCAACCAACCAGTGGGGGACGCGCAGCAACCAACCAGTGGGGGACGCGCAGCAACCAACCAGTGGGGGACGCGCAGCAACCAAGTGAAGTGGGGAAATATCCTCAAACTTCACGTCACTCACACACACACACACATATATACACACACACACACACACATATACACACACACACACACACACACACACAAGTCCTACCTGGTCGAGGACGGTGAGCGCAAAATCCCCACAGCGGAGACCGTCTTCCAGCGCCTCTTACCAAGTCCACATGTCGCGTCGAGCTCTCCCGGCCTCAGGCAGAGCAGAGCTTCTCTCTGAAATGCAATCCCAAGTTAGGAACGGCAAGTGATGCTTGAGCGTGCAGATCTTGCGTCGAGTTAGCTAGCGTTTTGTGAGGCGTGCAATTGGTCACCGGACAGTGGTTGTGCCATCTGGCCAGAGCAAACTATCAGGCGAGAACAAACCATCTCAACCAAATTAACCACCGGGCACGAAGAAATAAATTTTATAAAAACCATCTGGCGAGACTTTGAATATCTGAATTGGAGGTTATTTAAATTATTCAAGATTGTAGCGGTTTCCTCCTGGTTAATGAACAGTCAACCGAGAAAGTCAAATGTAAATTTCAAAATTTAAAATCAAGTAGTAGGACAACGGTGTAAAATTAGCGTCTTGATTGGCCCAGCTCTCTACGTTGGCAAAACAAAGTGTGTGAACATGTCGATGAGGCCGAGAAATAAAATGAAAACGATAACACCCGTACAGGAAGTGGACTGTACTGCGGCCTTCTCTACGGGAAAGGTCAACGTAAAGAATGAGACAGAATACTAGACAAAATTTCAAGCTTGGCTGAATGACTAAGAGAAAAAGTATCTTTGAATTTCTTGATGCACAAAGTGCAATAGCATCTATTAGGTTTGGTTACGGATATATCGAGCTAACGGAGAGTTATCTTAAATCAACTCGGAGTTAAGTTCCTTTCGTACACAGTAAAACACAGTCAAATTTATGCAAATACACGGTCAAAAAAGCGACTACAGTCTCTAATTTAATACTAGATCTCATGATTAGACTAGATATTAGTTTAAGCCTCCCTAACCGCAACAAATGCGTCCCAAAAAAGGAAGGAGGAAGGCCCCATTCAGAATGGAGTTACTTCCTATACACAAGGTGCATAGAAAGAGAAAGTTGAGGAAGAAGTTTATGAAACAAGATAAAAAATGAAGAATAAAGAAGTAGGAGCTGAAAATTAGGACAGCAGATTAGATTAGATATTAGTTTAAGCCTCCCTAACCGCAAAAAAGACGTTCTAAAGAGAGAAAGAGGGAAAGTGCGGTTGAGTTGAGGGAACGCGGAATCTATGCACAATTTGCATAGAAAAGGTAAGTTGAGAAAGAAATTCATGAAGCAAGATAAAAGATGAAGAATAAAGTAGTTCGTGCTATAAAACAGGACAGCAGTGAACCAAAAAACAGGTGGTCCTCAACACAACAAAAATCATTTTCTTTCGACAAAAGAAGGCCTACCTAACTCTCAGCTCGTGCCCTCACACATTTTCTCGTGGGAGTGCTAACTCCCATAGATAAAACAGTTGTATCCCCCCTAGGGGTTATAAATATTAGCAATGGTGCTTCATAAAAATCCTGAAGCTTCAACTCATGTGGGAGGCGTTCTCCTACTCAGAAGGTTACAAAGAGAGGAAGGCACCTCTTAGTTTGGACGCAGTATGGAACAAGGTCACTTGCGCACACAAACAACAAGTTAGGAGGCAAGTTACTGAAACACGACAGCAGTGGATGTAGAGAGTAATAGGTGCTGAAAGCATGACAGTAGTCTACCGAAAAAAATAGTCCGCAACATAAACAAAAATTAATCAATTTCAACAGAAGGACAACCTACTTAAATTTCAGCTCGGAACCTCGCATCTTCCCTATGTTAGCTCCAATTCGTTTTTACACAAAAATTGCATCTCCTTGATGGGTAAAAGTGCAAGAAGAAAGTAGCAAGCGCTGAAAAAGGCAGTAGTCGAATGAAAAAAAAAATGATCCATCATAATGGCAAAAAATCTATTCGACTTCAACACGGCCATCAGCTCGGGACCTCACGATTTCCCATGTGATGGTAAATTCTGATGCAAACAATACTAGTACCGTCCCACTAAAGAGTCACCTTTAAATGGTCAAAATGGTGTATCGTCATAAAACATCTTGAATAAATTTTAGAACACACGTTCCTAGTTTGCACATGTTTTTGTTACACAAATCTCATTTGCTCCCACACGCTCAGTAACTATTGCATTAGTCAAGTAAAAGTTCAAATAAAGCGTTCTGGATTGAATTGAGTTGTACGAGTGGAATGAAGTTCCCTTAGGATGCCCTAGGAGTTACTTAACTTAGTCGGGCACACAAGTGGTCATATCTCAGCCTGTACTTTGTGGTATGTAGTTCGCAGTAATAATTGCTACCACTTGTGCTAAATAGAACGGGAAATTTTCAAGACATATTACTCCAAAGCCCGAAATTTCAAAATGCGCACTGCGAGAGCCTATTTCGGTCACAAAAACTAACTCTGCCTAACGTGAATTGCAGATGAAAATCATCAATGACTTCAACGTATTTACGACTACAATTACGACAAAATATACCCAAATTTATTCCAACAAAACACTAGCAATTTATACCAACAAGAATATTACAAATTTCCCTCAACCATATCTAACCACAATTCAGCCCTAGAAATAATTGGAAACTTTTCATTTAAAAAAAATAACAACCTATCCTCATAATAACAAAAAAGAATTCAAACATTCATGAGCTAAACCTTTGAAAAAGCTGAAACCAACCATTTTATAATTCTAAAATTATATCTTTATAAAACTAAAAACTTATCTTCATGGAGCCTACAAAACCCAGGCGTCTAAAACCTACAAAACCTATACTTTTAAAACCTAAAAAACGGACCCCTGTACTGCTGCATACTATACTCTTAAAACCTAAAAATCTATTCCTACGACACTTGAAAATCTAACTTTATAAAACCCATAAATTCGCAATCATAAAATCTAAAATTTTTGATTCCAAAAACCCAAAAATGTGTATCGATCCCTTTACAAGCTAAAGACCAATTTTTTTAAAACCAAAACACCTACTCGAAAAGAAACGTAAAAACGTATTTCATGAAGTCTAAAACCTATGTTTTTGACTCCCATAGAAGATATCCTTACGTGTGTCTGCTGCGGAGAGCTGCAGTGCTGGGGCGGGGCATCTCGGGAATCTGTTAAGCTGGGGATACATTGACACTCTTTTCAACACTCTGAGTGTCACTTCGACGGGCACATACACTGTTGCCGGGCTAGCAGGCGGGCAAAGTGAGGTTCACTTGGACATTCTCCCTAGCCATTCTTTGCCGCCGCCTGCCCGTCAATCACTCCATCTACAGATGAGCCGTAGCCTGCAGCATGTCATCAGTAGGGATGTGACATTGAACATATTGCATATATATGCTTATGAGTATATTTTAGGTAGCATAAAATATGCCCGCAAGTATATATGCAGTGTGAGCATATCGCATATTTTACTCGGAACAGCATAAAATATGGCGAACATGCATGATTAACTGTAAGTGGCAGTAAACTGAAACCTAGTAAAACCTTCCCATTACTTTTAAATTATATTCTTTTTTTCATCCAGTTTTATTTAATTCTTTTTGAATAACTGGATCAATTTTGTAAATTGAAATTTTTCGTAAATCAATAATAATTGTAAGTTGCTACAGCTACTTCAAAAGTTTACTTTAATTTTGCGGGAATTAGCTCAAGTTTTTTTTAGATATAGTTCCTTATGAAGTGTATTTGAGATTAGTGCGGCTAAAAGTGATCTACAATCATGCCGAAGGTGAACAAGGAGCATCATATTTAGAATACTTCAAGGAATTTGAAGATTTTCAAGCCCAGGAAGAATTTCTCTATCGCATTTATTGCGAGAAACAGGTGATATATAAAACTTTTTTTCACTCAGAACACGTTAGAGAAGTTTTGCGTGGTACAAGGTTTTAGTTTCTAAATATTATCACGCAGAACTTTGTTGGGCTTAGTGCACACTTTATCTAATTATTGTTATCGAAGGATATGAATAATTATTATTGCTCTTGCATAACAATACAGGGACTTCTTACTTCGAGAGCAATAAAATTAATGGATATCGTAGAGGAAACATTGAAGAACAGATATGATACAAGGTATTATGAAGAGTTAAATTGAATTTTGGTGATAAACAAAGGTTTTGAAAAGATAAAAACAATCAACTCAATTTGACTCGTGAGATCTCTGACGCAATGGATGAATCCATTAAGGAATATTCGAACTAACTTGCTTCACTTTTGCTCCACATGTTTCTTGCAATGTCGAGTGGAAGTTTTCGCATTATAAAACTTTGCTGGCAGATAATCGTAGAAGATTTGTTTTTAAAAATCTCAACTACCACGCAATTATCAAGAGCAACCCTCGAATTTGATGCTAAAATATATTCCTCGTATAAAAGAAGGATTAAGAAATGTTCCTTGCATTCATGAAAAAATATATAGTTCAGACCCAGCCTTGGATTAGATTACTTTTTTTTTCGTTCGTTATCATCGTCCTTGACTCGTTCAGATTAGAATTTTTTTGTTTCAAAATATTTATGTTTAGATAAGTTATAAAAATTAGTTGAGAATTGTATACACTCAATTATTAATAGAAAATTATGAAAGAAATTATTTTTTCCGTGTATGAAGAAGTACACTGTATCCTGTATCATTGTTTCTGTACAATTTTCCTCACAAAAAGTATAAATTTGGAGCTATTCAAGTGAAGCATTTATATGGATGCATATTTCTGCTTAGCATGTAATATGCGCTTCCACAATTATGCATAGAGTGTAGCATATATGCATCAGTAGGGATGTGCCCGCAAGTATATATAACCAAAGTATATATAAACCAAAACACCTACTCGAAAAGAAACGTAAAAACGTATTTCATGAAGTCTAAAACCTATGTTTTTGACTCCCATAGAAGATATCCTTACGTGTGTCTGCTGCGGAGAGCTGCAGTGCTGGGGCGGGGCATCTCGGGAATCTGTTAAGCTGGGGATACATTGACACTCTTTTCAACACTCTGCATTTACTTTACATTTTCCATACTTAAAAATTCTTTATGACAATAAAAATTTTTAAACGTTATTCAATTAACTTTGATTTTCCCTTGACTATCAATTAATCTTACAATCCGTCAAGTCAATTCGAACAGATCAGAACGTATGACACTAAAGGCTTCCGAATAATGAATGGAGGTAGGCAGGTATGGCTTTTTCTGTCTTTAGCAAAGCATAAAGTCAACAAAATTCAACGGCAATCCTACTTCTCGTTAAACATTATTAATTTATTAATCCATAATTGATTTATTATCCAAAATCAACTAATTAATCACTCTTCCCACTTAGCTTCAAACAATTTATTTATCAATTTATTCTTGTTAATTCAATTCAATTCAATTCAAAATTATTGGATACAACACACAATTTTATTAACTTAACAAAATCAAAAATCAATTCGCGTACGTAATAAATCATCTCCATAAGGCACACATTTTTGAACAAACTGGACACATACCGTCAAGTCGATAAACAAAATTTTTAATGCAAATGAAAAATTTAGAAGGAAAAATCCATCATAAATCTATATTATATAAAGATATAGAATATAAATTTATATACGCAAGACAATACATTACATTACTACAAATGGCAAGGTAAAAGTTGATTGCTTCTCCTCAGGATTCAAATCATTCTACGATTCAAATTAACTTATTTTAATTCAACTAAATTACATATTGAAAGTAAATTAAATAGAATAATCAATAAATGAACTAATTCAATTCAACCAATCTAAAAGCGTGCAATTCGGTTTTTATTCGCAATATAAATAATTCGTCTCCCTTTAATTTAATTTAATTAATTCGTCTCCCTCGCTTGAAACATGAACATAATATTTCTATAGGGCGAGTAAAACGACAACACGGTTTATAATTAACGACACCAAGAATGCGAAATAATCCGTATAAATAGAAATAATCATAAGACATTCACTCGTAATATGATGTTCAGTCGTCTCAATCTTGTATGTGTAAAGATCCATCTTGTATGGATACCTCCACACAATTTATATTGTTTGTAGCACTTGCAGATGTAGAAAACTTATTTCTTCACTGGATGTTTGCTGGGAATGCAGCGATTTTGATTTTGAAAACTAGTTCGATGTCGTCTCCGGATTCATATACCAAAATACGTGTACGCAACGGGGAATCGAGGTTCAGGAACAATCTGAATTTGCAGTAAGCTTCTTGTAATACTTCTTTCGGTACACTGATTCCGAAAACGATCGTTGTTTCCTGCGGCTGCCAGAGTTGATTGTTTCCCCCGGTACACATCGGGCTTTAAGAGTGTTCAAAATAAGCAGTGAATGAATGCGGAAGTCTAGCGTTGTATTGTTATGCGCTAACTTGAGGTGGAACTGCAAATAGTTGTTCAGGAGTCGCCCAAGGAATCTGAAAGGAAACGAGACAGGAGATTAGCATGGCCACAAGTTTAAAGTAAACAATTCTCGTTTTATACTAAGGCAACGCTTCCTTCTCATTAAGACACATTCATTCCAACTACAATGCCTGACCTTGTTTTCAAACAAGCTGTGGCAGATGCGATGCAGTTCTCGCGGGTTTCGCACTCGCACTCTCGTGTTGACATTTCCAAGATTGCACCTAAGTTTATCAACTCTAGCTTACGGCTTGACGAACACAACCTTGATGTCGCAATAACAGTATGACAACATCCTAAGCTCAACATCTCGTCACAAGGTGTTTGCACAACAAAAATATTTCCTAAAGCAAGACATACATAAAGTCATAAGAAAAAAAACTCATAGAACGCACTTACAAGCTAAATACCATTTAAAAACATATATGGAATGGCAATTTCGGAATATATGAAAATGAACAGTTCCAAACTAGGTTGACAATTTTACCCTTTTAACTTATCTAAAGGCAGTACATGGTTTAAGTTCGATCGGATAATCATGTTACCGATCTTAATATCTGCATAATTTTTACCTAGCCTTTCAATGATACCGGGACCTAAGAAATTTAGCTGTAGCTTGTGTTTTTTGGCATGGTTTTTCACTAGTACACGGTCCATCACCTTTAAATTTTTATCGCGACGTTTCACGTTTCTATAGGTAGTTCTTTCGATTGTAGCGTTGATGATTGCATTTCTAATATTATTCACTACAATAGATGACTCTTTAAATTTTTGTTTTTGAACATCTTCATATGTAGTCGCAACATTGAAGTCTTCTAAATTAGTAGAACTAATATACACACACGTATCTCTACCGAAAACCGTGTATGCGGGGGTATCGCCTAATGTTTCATTAAAGCTATTGTTAATCGAATTCTCCACAATATCCAATAATCTATCCCACTCATTATGAGTAAGAAAATTTAGATATAACTTGAGCAGGTGTCGAATTTTTCCATTACATCGCTCAACAATGCCATTAGAAAAAGGGGAATAAGCCAGAACTTCCCTTTTTAAGATAGAAAGTCCTTTTGTGAAATTTCTCACATTATATGATTTAAACTCTAAAGCATTGTCGGACAACAATACGTCCGGGGTACCGAACAAACAGCAAAAATTCCATAGACAATCTGTAACAGTCTCTGTACGTCGGTCACTAGTCGAATATAATTTAACAAAACGCGAGAACAAGTCGATTATGACAAGAATAAATTTGTTCCCATTGTCTGTCATTGTTAATGGACCGTAGAAGTCCATGCTGACTGTTTGAAAGCATCGTGTTCCAATTGGAGCATTTAGAATTTTAATCGGCGTCGATATTCGTGATTTTAGAATCTTACAGATATCACAAGATTCAACAATTTTGCGTGTAATTGTCCGTTCGTACGGATGAAAATATTTTAATTTAAACTTAAACAAGGTATGATTCAAATCTGTATGGGAAAAATTGTGAATAATTAAAATTGTCTTGTGTAGCAGAGTATATGGCACCACAATAGTCAGAATGGTGCTGGGTCTGTTGTCAATTCTTCGTCTTTTATACAAAATGTCATTCATAATCAGAAATTCATTCATGTCAGTATTAGTAACTTTTGTTGCGTTCTCTAGGGCATCCTTTATTTCAGAACAAAAAGGATCACTATCTTGTTCACGTTTAAATTCGTCTAACGACCAGGTGTCGTTAATACTTGAATGGTCTGTAGTCTTGTTAACGTTATCCAGTCTGCATAAGCACGTTCTCTGTCTACTATTATGGTCACTGGGTTCACGTCTGGGGGCTGTCTGCTGTTCAGCAGTACTGTTGTTGTTTCTTCCATCCTCACTTCCTGGCATTGTCTCCTCGAACTCTCCCTCAGTCACCGGCTTGTTACATTTGTTACCCGCAGCAGCGGCTTGCAGCCTGGTTACAACGGGAAAAGTCTCTACATCCGGGGTTATTTCAGAACACTCTAATAGTTCTCTTTCTGTTAAGGGATTTTTGTCATGATTTAATCTACTTAATGCATCAGCGGCACTATTCGCTTTCCCAGAAAAATACTTTAATTTGGCATCAAAAGCTTGCACATAAATACTCCATCTAGCGAGCGTGTTGTCTTCAGGCAATTTCTTTGAAAATAAAGGAACCAAAGGCTTATGATCGGTGTAAATGACCAGATCATATCCTAAAACAAGATATTTAAAGTACTTCAACGCTTCAACTATAGCAAACATTTCTTTTTTTGTTGTTGAGTATCGTCGTTGGGTGGAATTCAACGTTTTAGAAAAAAATGCGACAGGTCTCATGTTTCGAACCTTATCAGTAGATGACTGGAGTAAAACAGCTCCTATGCCGACGTTTGATGCATCACAAAACAGATGAAAATTTTGATCGAAGTTTGGGTGACTCAAGATTGTATTTTCACACAGTTCATCCTTTAATTTTTCAAAAGCGTTTTGACAATCTCTAGACCAATTGAATTCAACATTTTTCTTCAGAAGATTATAGAGCGGGCTTGCGATACTCGCAAAATTTTTTATGTACCTACGAAAGAAATTTACTAGTCCTAGAAATGACTGTAACCGTTTCACATTCTTAGGAATTTCTAAATTCTTTACTTTGTCAGTACCGGTGCTTCTGGTTCCCATTCCGCTAATGGAATGTCCGAGATATTCAACCTCGTCCCTGAAGAATTCACACTTTTCCGTTTTTATTGACAATCTAGCGTTTCTTAATAGTTCAAGTACAACTTTTATATCGGCAAGATGCTGTGCCTTTTCCTTAGAAAATATGAGCACGTCGTCCATAAAGACGAAAGATAGTTTTCCTAGAACAGGAGATAGCGTTTGCGTCGTTACTGACTGGAAATATGCAGGTGAGGTTTTTAAACCAAAAGGTAAACGATTGAACTCGTATTTTCTGCTACCAACGGTAAATGCTGTTATTTCCTTACTCTCATCGGTCAGTGTAATATTATGATATCCCGACCTAAGATCTAATTTCGAAAAGTATTTTTGACCATTTAGACTATAGAGAATCTCATCCGTTCGCGGTAGAGGGAATGATTCTTCATAAATTACCTCATTTACTTTGCGAAAGTCAACTACCGGACGTATGGTTCCATCTTTCTTATGAACTACAATTATCGGTGAATTATAAGCTGAAATCGATGGTCTAATAATTCCGTCGTCTAACATTTTTTCGTTAACGACTTTCAAGTCTTCCATGTAACGGTGGGCAATACGATAGGGAGGGACATTTACGACATCCACGTTAGGTTTCAAACGTATTTTGTATGGTTTAATCACAGCAGCGGAGATCGATTCATTGTCTATAGTATTAACGTCTCTGAATTCATTCAACAAACTCAGCAATTCAGGCTTCATTTCGTCATCGTTACACTTGATATCATCATTATTTAATTTCCGCCGACCACGGGCTATTTCTTTGGAATCAGAAACGTACCCTTTGTCGACAACTCCTGTGATCCCGACAGATTCACTATTAGTGTCTTTCTTCTCGACATCTAAATGACTGTCCTGGACAACACTAGCTGCCTGCACAAAGGTACTCAATCCTCCTTTTAATTCTCCTTGTACATCTGACAAGTAAACTTCGGATTCAATGTGATCCTTCTCCACTTTTTCTAAAGTACTTATAATTGCATTCTCTGGTAAAACAATCGCTCTGTCGGAGCTATTAATTAACAACAACGGAATCTTTCTCCTATTATTAACTCTCACAATCGCTTCTGCGACACAAATGCCTTCTTTTAAAGTTGCTTTCTTTATTATGTATTCTCCATTTTTACACTTTCCAACATGTCCAACATGTTTCAAAATTACATTGGGAGCAATTTCCACTCTTTGAGTATGAACTCTTAACGGCCTTGGCCCTGTGTGGGAACTGGTAACTGCAACTACGCCTCGAACAGGCTGATTTTCTCTCTTACCATCCCTTTTTACTTCCTCGCCTACTCTCGCAGCATTACACGTCCTGATAATTTCTCTCTTCTCTCTTAGCTTATTTAGGACTTTTTTCTTAGCTCTGGACGTAATCGTGTCCGCCATGAGACACTCAGTATTCTCTATTAAATACTCGAGACACTCTGTCTTTCTCTTTTTTCGTCGTTTTACCTCTGCAAAGGGAATTTTCTCGTCTTTGATAATTAAACATCTTTGTTTTAAGTCTACAACGGCGTTCTTGTCTAATAAATCACGCCCAATAATGACGTCATAATTGTAAATACCATCTTTAATTATTAAAGCATTTGTCTTTAAACTTACACCGTTTTTTAACTTTAGGACAAGCTCCACCTCGCCTTCAACATTACTCTTAGCGTTAACGCCTTTTATAGTCAGAGAACTTGGCTTCACGTCATTACTTATCTCACTAATTCTGTGGTAGCTGATTAGACATTTTTCTGATCCTGAATCAAGCAATGCATTCCACAGGTCTGCATCTTTTCTAAGCACAATCATGGGCTTATGACTTTTTCGTATTACAAATAATTCATTTTGTCCTGTAACTTCCACTTCTTCATCTTCTTCGTATTTACAAACGTTCGCCGTCACATGGCTTTCAAATTCAGTGCCATGAGCATTCAAATCATCGCTTAAATCCGCCTCTCCCAGCGATTCATATCTATTTTGACACTTAATTAATGAATCTATCATCTCAACATTTTTAACGAGGGAACCTCAAGACATGTTTAACACATCAATTCTCTCGACATTTTTAACGAGGGAATCTTCAGCACCAGAATTCTCCTCGGGTTCTTAGGGAGCTACTGACGTAGAGTCACACTTAGTTATTTCAATTTCATTTTTACCATTGACGTTATTTCTATCGGAAATGAAATCGTCTCCGCAGCTTACGCTAAAAAATTATCGCCACTGTTAGTTTGGTAAGTTTCCACCTGGCCTTTTTCTGGTACACGAGTTTTATGCTGTCCTCGCGCACGGACACGATCAGGTCTACCTGGTCTGTTGAAATAGTCTCGTCTGGACCTACAGTCTCTTGCGTAGTGTCCTAACTTATTACAACGAAAACAAACTACGTCACGCAGTGAATGCTCGGTGGCTGTCTGATATGAACCTGGTTTGTACCAATCAGTCGGTTTCCTAGCCACAGTGGTTACCGACACACCTTGTCCTAGACAGATACACATATTACTATTACAATTCGAGCAACGCCTAGCTTCAGTAGCTGTCTCTAATGCTTGGACTTCGAGAGTTCCTAGTTCACGATCTCCAACAAAAGATTTTACGTGAGGTCTAGCACGGAAAGTTGGTCTTGGGAAATTTGGTCTCGAGTTGGGCCTACGCGTCCTACCTATACCTTGAAATCCGCCTCTTGTC
This sequence comes from Morinoia aosen, assembly GCA_030386875.1. Classification (NCBI taxonomy): domain Eukaryota; kingdom Metazoa; phylum Arthropoda; class Malacostraca; order Amphipoda; family Talitridae; genus Morinoia; species Morinoia aosen. Next base: position 63,978,811 of record CM059563.1, read on the forward strand.
ATTGTATACACTTCGGCCTCATCATAGGCTGCACCAAAGTTTGATTCGGACGAATGGTCATCCTCTGCACAATAGATTTCCACAGATCTCTCAGATCGAGTCGCTAATATTTGCTTATCCTCGGGAAAATTTCGAATGACAGTCACAAGTTTTTGAAGGAGCTCTTCCGACGAGTTAAAGGGTTTGTTAAATAGTTTTTTGGAAAAATCTTCTGTTACTAGGGGGTTGATGATGGCCATAGCTAACGCAACAATTAAAGTATTCTCGACATACTTATCGAGAGCAACAGGATCGGGACAATTTACTACATAGGGGTGGGCTCTGTTCGAACACTCCGGGCTGGTCATTATTCTGTGGGTTAGCTTACGGATTTTGGACAGTATAGCAACAAACTGGCTCGCTAAAGCATCATTACGTTTTAGGCGTACGTTATTTAGATCACAGGCGACCGCGTGCAAAGATCTTTCACCTTTTGACACGTAGATATTTTCTAACAGGTGTACGACTTCTTCGAAACTTAATTCATAACCTTCACTAATTATGGAAGCGACAACAGTATTGAAGTCTCCTACCCGCTTGTCTGCAGTTCGCAATAATAAATTTAATTTCGCCTCCTCCGAATTATCTGACAGCATATTGAAATATGCTCGCACATTCTTTATATGCGTTTCTAGTGACTTATTTTCTATGAAGTCAGGGTCATTCCTTCGTTTTCTACCTCTGAATTGCGGCAGATCCTGCCCAGCAATTACAACACTAGGTATCGGACCGACAATAGAAGTCGTCACAGTGGTAACCGTACTAGTTACAGGGCTAACTGTGGTAGTGACTGCACTGGTAACAGGGGTGACTGTGGTGGTGGTCGCCATGGTGATAGGTACAGAAATCGACTTCGCGGAAAAAATAGGAATTGATACTCTTCCGAATGTAGTCACATACGGGATTGTTCTTATGTACTCGTATCCGTCAGAGTCACTGTCCGACATAAATACACAATACTCTTATATTCTTAGACCTCTAATTACCATTAAGAGAAAAATGTTCTACACACATTTAATGAAAATATTCTACATACAATAAAATGATAACTCACATTTTCAGTGGACTTAAAACAGGTTATTTCAGCACACAAATGCTCGTGAAGTCTGGCACCACACTGGACAGAGACAGGCTGCTTCAGCTTACTCTTATGTGCTCGAGAACAATGGGCTAGAGAACAATGGCTACAACTTCCTTCAATTGTTCTCACAGACAATGGACTACCGCCTCGCAAATGCTTCCGCCTTCAGACTCTCCCACTCCCAAGAATCAGCGTGCTCACTGCGCTTGCAATGCCTATGCTGCTCAAATAGTTTTACATAGAGAACTTCTTATTTATTAATTTTATAATGATTATGTATAATCATTAAATTGAGCTCATGCTTATTTAATTCACAAGCAAACATTATCGGCGTATACTCAGCTTGCTATGCGAAGCTAGTTGGTGACGTTGAACAATATTTTGGCGATGCGTAGGTCTCGTCGATCTTCTCGTTGCAGATGACGGTGCGTAAATGCGTAGATCTCGTCGACAGATCAGGTTGTTGATCTGGACCCCTTCACTTCATCTTCTCCTTTGAGTAGCGATGATCCAGACTGGTGAAGACTGAGTAGCGTGTAGATTTTCGATTTTTTCTCCCTCGAAGTTCTTTCCAATAACTTCGATTTTCTGCGCTGACGTCCTTCTTCCTTTTCTCGATGCTCTGAAGTAATGTGACAACTATGCGACGTTACTCCAAACAGGGTGACACTCCTCACACTAAAATCACGGATCAGCAGAACCGAAGATCAATTCTTGATATCTTTCTTCTTCAATGGGCAATGTGGCAATGTGGATATCTTTAATGTGGCATCCCCATACACGGGCCACCAAATATGTTCCGTCCCTTTCCATGCACAGGTCGAAACTAACGCGAATGAGGTTCAGGAGTGACTAAAATGCAGTAACGTGGTTATCCTTTATTGGTACTTCGGAATTGGCACAGGCTTCGGTATTGGCAAAGAATCTGTTATATCGGACGGTAGGGGCTAATACGAAGTGATGTTACTTCTATAACGCATCTGTGATCTGTACAGGTGCTTCCTCGTCGGTCGCGCTTCCGCTAATGAACAGCGACGACCCTTACTAAGTGCTACCTCTACGGCAGGCCACCGCTAATGAACGGCGATGTCTCTTGCCGATTCTATTTATATACTCGGCGGGCGCACAGAGTGTTTCTACATATGGTTTTTCTAGCATAATTCTTGCCGAAGCCTTCATATTTTATGCTGCATATGCGCAACAAAAATCAGCAAAAACAAGAACATTGAAGAACGTGCAATCAATGACATCAATGAAATAAATTATTAGCGCTATTCTACTAAGCATCAGCAGCTCCTGGCGAGAAGTACTAGAGCGCGGAGCGCAGTACCTCCCAACGTAGCGTCTGGATTGCAACTGAGCAGTGTGAGCAACACACTCTGCCCGCCGACTTTGACGCTTCTGCTGCCTGCTAGCGCTGTGCCAATGTGAACGATCGCTGCCCTTCCGCTGCGCGCGCTTGCCCGCGCCCGATGGTTGTGAGCTTCCAATGCGAGTGTCAATGTATCCCCAGCTTTAGTCAACCTGGCCACTTGCGCTCTCCTGCACAGATGTTGTGGGGCGTAATGTGTTGTGCTGCACATTGTAATGTTGGGCATCCGTTGGCTTCACTGGCCGGGATTGCCTTTTGTAAACTTAAACTAATTAATGATCTATTAATAAGTATAATATTGAAAACTTAACAGAAGAATTGAATTTGTTTGTTTAAACCGTCCTGACCACAACTAAAGTGTTGCGAACAGAGAAAGAGATGGCGGCACCATTCGGAAAACAGGTTAGAGAACGGGGAATCTATGCACAAAGTGTATCTTCAAATCCTGTGCAATGATGCAGCAAGATTGATAATGTTCATGAAACAAGCTAAGACTTGGAGAAGAAAAGAGTGGGTGCGGAAAAACTGGACAGCAGTCAACCGAAAAAGAAGGAACATAACGCAACAAAAAAACTTTTATTTCCACAGAAAAAAGCTTACCGAACCTTCAGCTCGGGACCTCGTACATTCCCCCGTGGGAGGTAACTCCCTCAGATACAATGGTTGTATCCTCATGAGGCACAAGTCACCAATAGTACTGATAAATCTTACTTGTGATGTTCTCCCGAGGCACCATCAACTAGAGAAGTCAGTCAACCTTCACAATACACTAAATGCAGACTTGACGCTGCCACGTCCACCGCCTTACATTGTGCGCCTCGCGTCAGGTGTTCTTGTGATGCCGTGTGTGTTCGTGTGATGCCGATTGTGTTTGTGTGATGCCGAGTGTGTTCATTCTCTGATGAATACACACGGCGCTCCGGTTCTCTGGACTCTGAAAATAACTATGTCTCAGAACTTGTTCCCAACACTTCTCTAATTACACCACAACACACCTGCAACACTCACTTGCTCCTCTACGGAATAGTTCGAACACCACACATACCAAGTGAACAAAGCACTATTTCAGGTATTTTTATGGCCACACAAACTGCTCCAAATACTCCATACTGCTCCAAATACACCATACGCTCCAGACGCTCCAGACGCTGCAGACGCTCCAGACGCTCCAGACGCTCCAGACGCTCCAGACGCTCCAGACGCTCCAGACGCTCCAGACGCTCCAGACGCTCCAGACGCTCCAGACGCTCCAGACGCTCCAGACGCTCCAGACGCTCCAGACGCTCCAGACGCTCCAGACGCTCCAGACGCTCCAGACGCTCCAGACGCTCCAGACGCTCCAGACGCTCCAGACGCTCCAGACGCTCCAGACGCTCCAGACGCTCCAGACGCTCCAGACGCTCCAGACGCTCCAGACGCTCCAGACGCTCCAGACGCTCCAGACGCTCCAGACGCTCCAGACACTCCAGACACTCCAGACACTCCAGACACTCCAGATACTCCAGATACTCCAGATACTCCAGATACTCCAGATACTCCAGATACTCCAAATACTCCAAATACTCCAAATACTCCAAATACTCCAAATACTCCAAATACTCCAAATACTCCAAATACCTAAAATCTCCAAACTGCTCCACATACTCCAAACTGCTCCACATACTCCAAACTGCTCCACATACTCCAAACTGCTCCAAATACTCCAAACTGCTCCAAATACTCCAAACTGCTCCAAATACTCCAAACTGCTCCAAACTGCTCCAAATACTCCAAACTGCTCCACATACTCCAGACTGCTCCACATACTCCAAACTGCTCCACATACTCCAAACTGCTCCACATACTCCAAACTGCTCCACATACTCTAAGCTGGACTAAATACTCCCAACTGGACTATACCCAGTCTTACGTTTTCGTCACCTGAATGCATGTTTTTCGCCACCCAAGTAATTAAATTGCTTAGGCTTCGTAAAACGCATTCTCCGGCAAAAAAGTTAGCCTGGGAATAGGGTCATTATTGAATTTACTGTTCTCAACGATTTTCAAAACTTCGTTGCCCCGTTTAGGTAATTGAAGATATTTTAAGACGTTTTACATGAATAACATTGTTCTCGCAAATGCTTAGTTTTCGACATATTTAACTTTGAAGTTATAAGAATTTTGTATATGAAATTGAATAAACGGACACCTAAATAAGCTGAAATACGCTATTGACATAACGATAGGTGAGGTTATGCTATTCTTACGTGAACCTTATTTGAACTATATCTCAAAAATTAAGCATTTGCGAGCACAATGTCGTTCATGTACAACATCATAAAATGTTTCCAATTACTAAAATGGGGCAACGCAATTTTCAAAATCGTTGACAACAGTAAATTCAATATTTACCTAGATACTGTTGGTAAATCTGAATGAAAGAACAGTAATCGATTTTGTAAAATTTCGATGCCTAAACATAGTTAATTAGATCGAAATAAACAAGTTATCTTCTATACATTTTCCGTCTGAAATGAGTATTTTTATTATTTATAGCAGTACATGACTTACCGCAACTCCAGTGTTTGAAGCGGAATAAAATTCATCGATCGCGTGCTATGGCAACACTGCAGTGGAGTCTCGCTTCCAGCGCGCTCGTCATCAAAAACGAAGCCAAACCTACCGCTATACCTCGTTAAATACTCATTTGACGAAAAAAGTGTACAGAAGAAAAGTTGCTTATTTTGATATTATTCAAGCAACAAAATTCGAAAATCGATGAGTAGCTGTTTATTCGACCGCATTCGTCATCAAAGACAAAACTAAATCTACCGCTATTACTTGTAATATGATCGTAGAAAGTGCATAGAAGAAAACTTGTTCATTTTGATTGAAGTAATTATGTTTAGGCACCGAAAATTGGGAAATCGATTACTGTTCTTTCCTTCAGAAATACCATACTGTTAACTGGGCTAAAAACTCCATACTGAATCAAACACTCCATACTGAATCAAACACTTCATACTGAATCAAACACTCCACACTGAATCAAACACTCCATACTGAATCAAACACTCCATACTGAATCAAACGCTCCACACTGAATCAAACACTTTATACTGAATCAAACACTCCATACTGAATCAAACACTCCTAACTACACTAAATACTCTACAATTCTCCAAAACAACACCAAAAATTTTCGTAAGTGCACCAAAGCCATTCCAAAAAAGCATAAAATATTTCATGCTGAATCAAATACACACACTACTACACACCTGCATAACACACCACCACACACCTGCATAACACACCATCACACACCTGCATAACACACCACCACACACCTACATAACACACCACCACACACCTACATAGCACACCACCACATACCTACATAGCACACCACCACATACCTACATCACACACCCCCACATCCCTACATAACACACCACCACATACCTGCATAACACACCACCACATACCTACATAAAACACCACCATATACCTACATAACACGCCTACACATCACATACCTATATAACACACCACCACATACCTACATAACTCGCCTACACATCATATACCTACATAAAACATCACGACATACCTACAAAACACATGAGCAGCTCTCAACAAATGTGGAGGACGGCGGACACCAAAATGGCGGACCCTCGTACGTCGAACACCGGCGTCTTTTTCTCTGCGGGAACTGGGCTCACAGAAGCGTTTGGAAAACCACTCTATTTTAAAGAGAAAGTTTTCTACTTTGTCCTTCTATCCGTCATGATGTTTTGATTTATCACTAATACAAGATTTTTTAAACATAGAACCTTCTTTCACCTCTTTTTTTGGTGCAACATTGACGCGGCAGGGAATGTATTCATGGAGGGACATAGTCAACTGTTTGAGAGGTATTCGAAATGCTTGCTTATTTCGGAGTAAGCACTCCGTAACTGCCACTGGTGTCTGGCACTCGGAACTTCTTGCTATTGATATTTACCGACGATATTGCTAGATGTACTTTGTTCTTCCAATTAGTCCTCTTTGTTGATGCTAGTACACTTTCTAAATACTAGTACTCTTCTATATGCTATTACTCAGGTGATGCTAGTACATAATATTTTCATCCTGGTGAAGACTTTGATACTGATACAAAGGTGAGCCAAATAAAAAATCAGAATTCATGAAACTTCAAATAGGATCCCCGTAGGATGCCATAGGGAGTCACTGAATTCAGTTGAGGCCGCTATCTCTCATCTCTACGCTTGACCTTTGTGATGACTAGCTCAGAGTAATGCTTCTACTATGTTGCCTGTGAAAATGGGGGAATTACTTATTTTCCTTAAATTGTACGATTTGGTACAATGTACCGTGCATGAGCAGGGATGCGAACGCGGGATCTACTTGTCCAACGTTTGCAGCTCTGGCTTTGATGGAAACGCCTCAAGGGCCCCGCCAGCGTACCTGTTCCTCATCACAGAGGTCACAACACAAGTGTTCTCTAGAGAAGCTCATATGACATTCTAAAGGCGTGTATTGAGTAGCAGTGCCACCAACACAGCAAAATATATAACACCCACCAGCAGCTGCAAAAATACAGCTAATTCTCTTTGTGTTGGTGTGAGTGATGAAAGGTCTATTTATATTTCTTTGGCTGATTTTACAAGAAAATGTTTGCATTAAAGTTCAAGGTTTGAACCTGGATTTCCCAGCACTGCAGATCTCTACGTGCTTCTTACCTAAACTTTCAGTGAGCGAACGGTGGAGCACGGTGAAGAGAATCAAATTAGTATCATAAGTTGGCCTCTCAAACCAAAACAAAGGTGTTCCAAAGAGGGGAACGATGGAAGCACCATTTTGTATGGCCCCATTTAGGGCCCTTAGGTTCGAGATGAGGAGGGCAAGGGCCCTTAGGTTCGAGATGAAGAGGGCCAGGGCCTTTAAATTCGAGATGAAGAGGGAAAGGGCCCTTAGGTTCGAGATGAAGAGGGCCAGGGCCTTTAAATTCGAGATGAAGAGGGCCGGGGCCCTTAAGTTCGAGATGGGAAGGGCAAGGGCCCTTGGGTTCAAGAAGAAGGGGGCCAAGGCCCTTAGGTTCGAGAGGGGAGGACCAGGGCCCTCAGGTTCGAGATACGAAGGGTCAGGGCCTTTAGGTTCGAGTTAGGGAGAGCCAGGGTCCTTAGGTTCGAGATGGGGAGGGCCCGGGCCCTTAGGTTCGAGATGGGGAGGGCCAAGGCACTTAGGTTCGAGAAGGGGAGGGCCAGGGCCTTTAGGTTCAAGATACGAAAGATTTTAGAAAGGATTGAGAAATTAAATACCGATATAGCCGGGAGCACTTTGTTTTACTGAGAAAGTGGTGACATGGAAAATACCGTTGCGGATGAATTCAAACGTTAACAAAGTACTCCGAGAACTTCTGGAGTTTCGAAGGACGACAAGGCGCTCATCCTCCGCCAATCCCTTCATCTCCCGTTGCCTGGTTGGAACAGAGGAAAAGGCGAGTTTAGTTTTCGTTATTATGAATAAGTAATTAAGATTGACAGTTGTTATAAGGGTGCGCTTAGGCACGATTAGTTATATAAGGGTGCGCTTAGGCACGATTAGTTATATAAGGGTGCGCTTAGGCACGATTAGTTATATAAGGGTGCGCTTAGGCACGATTAGTTATATAAGGGTGCGCTTAGGCACGATTAGTTATATAAGGGTGCGCTTAGGCACGATTAGTTATATAAGGGTGCGCTTAGGCACGATTAGTTATGTAAGGATGCGCTTAGGCACGATTAGTTATGTAAGGATGCGCTTAGGCACGATTAGTTATGTAAGGATGCGCTTAGGCACGATTAGTTATGTAAGGATGCGCTTAGGCACGATTAGTTATAAGTAACAAGTTATAAGTTATGAGCTATAAATGATAAATTTTGGGGTATATACCAGGCAATTAGGTTCGGTAGTTGTGCTCAATTGACATCAGAATCACCCATAAGCTAGCGCCAAGCTTACCAGCAACTAACCTCTGAATGCCAATTGGTAAGGCGTGCTATCGCTGCAGACGCTGAATATTCCCACGATGCACAGGTGCAGGGTAGGCGTGTGGGCGGAAGATGGTCCGGCTCCCAAGCGTCTAGAAGGCGAGCCAGAGAGGCAGACGCGACGAGCTGGACGGAGGCTGGCACTTGTTTAGGAATTAGTCCATCATCCTTATGCCACTGATGACGAAGTGACAAGAACGATGCATGTGGTGATCTAAGAGTGCGGCGAAGAAGCGAGAGTCCAGTTGGTTAATCCATCAGTGCTCATAGGTCTCTGCTGAAACTGTTGAAAACTCTCCAGAGGAAAAGTATAAGTTGCGTTCAGAGGGCATAGCTAATGGTTGTATTCAAGGAAGTTGCAAGTAAGAATGGCAAAAGCTATGGGAGACATTGAGCACACATACCCCTATATTTGATATCTTCGACACTCCCGGCCACAGGTTGGTTTTCAGTGAGATATGAAGTGAAAACCAACAAGAACTAGAATCTAATTGCCTTAAACAATAATTTAGAACAGAGACCTGTACTGGCTAGTAACGTAGGGAACTATTGTACAGGCTCATGAACGAGAGAATTTTTAAACCTAACTTAACCTAGAGTTCGCCGTTCTCTAGCAAGCGGCGATTACGCTCGCTACAACGAACAGCTGCATGCCTGGGAACACGCGAAGGGTACAAGGACTTAGTAGCCCTATTAGCCGTATCAGGCGCAGAACCCGACGAACCATCGGACGGAGTTGGAACCCCAGCCACTGAGTCATCACAACGGCGAGCATCTGCTGGGAGAATCAAGATTAGTGATGAGGCATGTCTATATACAAGCTCCTGAGTGCAGCCTTTAAATACTCGGGCAGCAGTCACCTCGTTGATAGAGTTGCGTTCCACGTGCCTCACTACGCCTAAAGGGTAGTTTGTTTGCTTATAATTAGGCTCCTTTAGCAGCACGATATCGCCAACACAGAGTGGCCTATGAAGTACTCTCTTATATCGATCCTGTCGGTTAGTAGCTTGTGTCATAAGAGTTGATAAAAACTGTTCATGATAGTTATCGTGCAAACGCTTCAAAGAACGCTGTAATTTTTGAAATCTTTCAGAAATAAACGAGTCTGTGCCGTACTCTGCATCATTTAGGTCATCTACCTGGAAGGTCGGCACAACATTTAGAGAGATCAATTCCCTACCCCTGGTTAACATCTCTGGTGTAATGGGCGAGGGAGCCAAGGGATCATCTCTAAGAGCCTCCAAATTCGCAACAGGACGTCTATTGATGAGGTGAGTGACCTTGGCTATAATGAACTGAAATTCTAAGTACTCGTGTTTTGAGTTCTTCAGTGATGAATGTATGAGCTTTTTGGTCTGTTTCACTAGAGTCTCAACTAGTGAACCCAATGAACTGTTACCTTTAGGATAGGCGCTGAAGTTCACTACTTTGATCCCATAGCTTTCTAAAAAGCATTTTGTCTCATAGTCTGATAGGAACGATTTCAGTACATTAGTGCCCGCAACTATCTGACTACCTAAATCGGAAAAGAAATTACTGAACATTCCGAACTCGTAGATATGCAGTTGCAATGCCCTCAAAAATTCTGATACATCTGACCTCGCGCAAATTTTCAGGTTAACAGCTCGGCTCCACATACAAGTCAAAATAAGCACCCACACCTTTGTGGTGCTGTTCCCTAGTTTTACCGTCCATGGCCCCATGTAATCTGCAAACACAGAAGAGAAGACTGCTTTCGGAGGGTCCATCCTAAATTGACGGTAAGAGTTCTGATTAAGTGCAATACCTCTAGCGTTGAGTTTTCTACAAGTAATGCAATTTTTAACAATTTTACGAACTGTTGAGAATAGGCATTGAACCCAGAACCTGTTTCGAAATTCTTTAACAACTACGTACAGACCAGAATGAGCAAGTTTTTTATGAATGTCTAATATTATCAAGTTAGTAAGTGGACTAGATTTTGGTAGCAAGATGGGAAAGTTGTAGTTGTTGTTCAACATTCCTTTAACACAGAGAAGTCCTGAATCATTAATGACAATGTTGAGTTTCTGTACCATTTTCGGTGCATAACGTTGCTTTGAATTACTAGTTAGGTAAGAGAATATGTCCTGAAAATGCTTACGTTGTTCTACTCTAATGATACGAGACATTGCATCACCGTAGAAAGACAGGACAGATGGAGCTTCAGAAAATGAAGCTTTTACTCTACCAATTGAAGTTTTCAAGAGTGACAGAAAAAATAGTACATACGCCACTACCATGACTAGTTTTCGCCAACTAGAAAATCTAGCAATTGAAACCACATGGTCCTCTGAAGGAATTTCTGCAGAGGCATTGTCAGAGTCAGCTTGAAGCGAAGTCACAGCAAAGTTTGAAGCAGAGTTTTCTACCTCCAAGTTTGGAATCGTCACTACGAGCTCATCTACCCGTGGGGGGCAAGATATTTCCGCGGGCCCTGAGTGGTAGTTGCTACCCTGAAGCTGCTTAGGGCTAATTTGTCTCGTCAAAAAGTCTGCTGGATTAACATTTCCCACCGTGTGTCGGAAAGTTACTGGGAAGGTTTTACAGAGATTGTCTATCACCGCAAGCCTATTTTGAACGACGACTGATTTTTTCTCTATTTTTCCATACTCTACGGCAAACGAATTCAACCAATGGAGGCACACCAAGCTGTCCGTGTACAGAGTCAAAGAAGAAATCTTGATGGGGTTCATCAGTGATGAACCGGTTAGGTCTGCTACAAGGTCTATCAAAACTTCCACGCCCAACTCTACTGCTTGCATTTCTAGCATGGGAATAGTTTTCGTCCCTAACTTCGTGCTTACTACCCGGTTTTTTGCAATTAGAAAATTTGCCACTTGGGTAGCACAGTTGTACATGTACACCACTGCGCCGTAGACAGTTTTGGATGAATCTACGTAAGCCACCAACGAGTACTCGTGTGATCTCTCGCCAACGAAGCGTGGTATGCGGATTAGGTCGCAACCGTTTACTTGTTTGCAAATTCTACACCATTCTTTTTGTAGATCTGGCGAAATTTCTTCATCCCAGCCAAGCTTTTGCTGGGTTTGTAATGTGTGAACAAAAAGCTTCGCATGGTTCAGAATAGGTAAGTAAATGCCAAAAATATCGTACACCGTATTCAGTGAGCGTAATAATTTTCGCTTAGTGTTGCATTTGGGATCTAGCTCAACTGACGGAGGGGAAATCGTATCGTCTTCACGATTCCAGGCAGTTCCTAACAATTTAACGTTATTAGGTGTAGAAGTTGCAGACGAGTCGTCTACCTGCTGCTGAAAGGCCTGAGAATTAGTGCACACTTGCTGCAAGCGAAATTGATACTTGGCGAAAACCTCTCTAATGGTTTTAAGAAGTTTTCCTAATGCCGTCTCATTGTTGCAGGAAAATGCGCCATTATCCATGTACATGAGCTCGTACACGGACTTCTTGAACTGCGCAAGTTCAGAGTCACCGCCGTCTCGAACTAGGATGATGTACAAGGCCATCATCAGCAAAAACGGCGAACATCTGAGTCCAAATGGCAGTCTCTTATTGCGATAAGCCACCAGTGCAAAGTCCCCTGCAGCAACGTTCCTAAACCAAAGACAGAGCAACCTGTTCTGGTCAACCTCGCTTAAGGCGATGTTCAAGAATGCTTTCTCCAAATCAAAGGTAAGCAAAAATTTTTCAAATCTCAAAAGAATCACTGCAGTTGTAATTTTTTTTGTTCAAGAGGGGACCAGCCAAAGTTGCTTGATTATGGGATACCGTAAAAGTGGTTCCTCTTTCCTTCAAATTAGAGAGATACACAATTCTACATTTTGTAGACGCATGGCTCATTCTGAAAACTGCCATGTGAGCTAAAAAACTCGATTCGGGATGAAGTGACAAAAAGTTAGTTAGGTCAGGAATTTTTTCTAGCACTCCTATTGATTCGAGCTCTTTGAAGCCCTCGTCGTACATCTTTAGCTTATCAGGAGTCTTAACGAGCTTTCTGAGATTTGATTTAAGAATGAGCTCTGAAAGTTTTCCGTTCTGTGCCAAGAGGTGAGAATTCTTATTATTCCATATTAATGGTAGAACCAACCTACCGTCGTTCATTCGTTCAGAGTGTCTCAGCACGTAATCGATGATTTTAAGATTTGTCTCACTATGTTTTTCACTTTCAGGTTCATGCAAGCCTAAAGTTTGGGTACAAATTTCCTCTAACATGGACTCGCAAGCATTATGAAGAGCTGATTCAATTAAGTTTCCCTCTTCGTCCTGTACTACTTGTGACATCAAATTACTCACTTCGAGTTGTTTAGCATCGTCGATGCCACAAGAGGAGTCGCCACCGGTGCTGTAGACATCGGCCTGCCCTCCACCATCTAAACCTAAGGGCCCTGGCCCTCCCCATCTCGAACCTAAGGCCCCTGGCCCTCCCCATCTCGAACCTAAAGGCCCTGGCCCTCCCCATCTCGAACCTAAGGGCCCTGGCCCTCCCCATCTCGAACCTAAGGGCCCTGGCCCTCCCCATCTCAAACCTAAGGGCCCTGGCCCTCCCCATCTCGAAACTAAGGGCCCTGGCCCTCCACATCTCGAACCTAAGGGCCCTGGCCCTCCCCATCTCGAACCTAAGGGCCTTGGCCCTCCCCATCTCGAACCTAAGGGCCCTGGCCCTCCCAATCACGAACCTAAGGGCCCTGGCCCTCCCCATCTCGAACCTAAGGGCCCTGGCCCTCCCCATCTCGAACCTAAGGGCCCTGGCCCTCCCCATCTCGAATTTAAGGGCCCTGGCCCTCCCCATCTCGAACCTAAGGGCCCTGGCCCTCCCTATCTCGAACCTAAGGGCCCTGGCCCTTTTCATCTCGAACCTAAGGGCCCTGGCCCTCCCCATCTCGAACCTAAGGGCCCTGGTTCTCCCCATCTCGAACCTAAGGGCCCTGGCCCTCCCCATCTCCAACCTAAGGGCCCTGGCCCTCCCCATCTCGAACCTAAGGGCCCTGGCCCTCCCCATCTCGAACCTAAGGGCCCTGGCCTTCCCCATCTCGAACCTAGGGGCCCTGGCCCTCCCCACTCGAACCTAAGGGCCCTGGCCCTCCCCATCTCGAACCTAAGGGCCCTGGCCCTCCCCATCTCGAACCTAAGGGCCCTGGCCCTCCCCATCTCGAACCTAAGGGCCCTGGCCCTCCCCATCTCGAACCTAAGGGCCCTGGCCCTCCCCATTTCGAACCTAAGGGCCCTGGCCCTCCCCATCTCGAACCTAAGGGCCCTGGCCCTCCCCATCTCGAACCTAAGGGCCCTGGCCCTCCCCATCTCGAACCTAAGGGCCTTGGCCCTCCCCATCTCGACCCTAAGGGCCCTGGCCCTCCCCATCTCGAACCTAAGGGCCCTGTCCCTCCCCATCTCGAACCTAAGGGCCCTGGCCCTCCCCATCTCTAACCTAAGGGCCCTGGATCTCCCCATCTGGAACCTAAGGGCCCTGGTCCTCCCCATCTCAAACCTAAGGGCCCTGGCCCTCCCCATCTCGAACCTAAGGGCCCTGGCCCTCCACATCTCAAACCTAAGGGCCCTGGCCCTCCCCATCTCGAACCTAAGGCCCCTGGCCCTCCCCATCTCGAACCTAAGGGCCCTGGCCCTCCCCATCTCGAACCTAAGGGCCCTGGCCCTCCCCATCTCGAACCTAAAAGCCCTGGCCCTCCCCATCTCAAACCTAAGGGCCCTGGCCCTCCCCATCTCGAAACTAAGGGCCCTGGCCCTCCACATTTCGATCCTAAGGGCCCTGGCCCTCCCCATCTCGAACCTAAGGGCCTTGGCCCTCCCCATCTCGAACCTAAGGGCCCTGGCCCTCCCAATCACAAACCTAAGGGCCCTGGCCCTCCCCATCTCGAACCTAAGGGCCCTGGCCCTCCCCATCTCGAACCTAAGGGCCCTGGTTCTCCCCATCTCGAACCTAAGGGCCCTGGCCCTCCCCATCTCCAACCTAAGGGCCCTGGCCCTCCCCATCTCGAACCTAAGGGCCCTGGCCCTCCCCATCTCGAACCTAAGGGCCCTGGCCCTCCCCATCTCGAACCTAGGGGCCCTGGCCCTCCCCACTCTAACCTAAGGGCCCTGGCCCTCCCCATCTCGAACCTAAGGGCCCTGGCCCTCCCCATCTCGAACCTAAGGGCCCTGGCCCTCCCCATCTCGAACCTAAGGGCCCTGGCCCTCCCCATCTCGAACCTAAGGGCCCTGGCCCTCCCCATTTCGAACCTAAGGGCCCTGGCCCTCCCCATCTCGAACCTAAGGGCCCTGGCCCTCCCCATCTCGAACCTAAGGGCCCTGGCCCTCCCCATCTCGAACCTAAGGGCCCTGGCCCTCCCCATCTCGAACCTAAGGGCCCTGGCCCTCCCTATCTCGAACCTAAGGGCCCTGGCCCTCCCCATCTCGAACCTAAGGGCCCTGGCCCTCCCCATCTCGAACCTAAGGGCCCTGGCCCTCCCCATCTTGAACCTATGGGCCCTGGCCCTCCCCATCTCGAACCTAAGGGCCCTGGCCCTCCCCATCTCGAACCTAAGGGCCCTGGCCCTCTCCAACTCGAACCCAAGGGTCCTGGCCCTCCCCATCTCGAACCTAAGGGCCCTGGCCCTCCCAATCTCGAACCTAAGGACCCTGGCCCTCCCCACTCGAACCTAAGGGCCCTGGCCTCCCCATCTCGAACCTAAGGGCCCTGGGGTTCCCCAACTTGAACCTAAGGGCCCTGGCCCTCCCCATCTCGAACCTAAGGGCCCTGGCCCTCCCCATCTCGAATCTAAAGGCCCTGGCCCTCCCCATCTCGAACCTAAGGGCCCTGGCCCTCCCCATCTCGAACCTAAGGGCCCTGGCCCTCCCTATCTCGAACCTAAGGGCCCTGGCCCTCCCCATCTCGAACCTAAGGGCCCTGGCCCTCTATATCTCGAACCTAAGGGCCCTGGCCCTCCCTATCTCCAACCTAAGGGCCCTGGCCCTCCCCATCTCGAACCTAAGGGCCCTGGCCCTCCCCATCTCTAACCTAAGGGCCCTGGCCCTCCCCATCTCGAACCTAAGGGCCCTGGCCCTCCCCATCTCGAACCTAAGGGCCCTGGCCCTCCTCATCTCGAACCTAAGGGCCCTGGCCCTCCCCATCTCGAACCTAAGGGCCCTAGCCATCCCCATCTCGAACCTAAGGGCCCTTGCCCTCCCAATCTCGAACCTAAAAGCCCTGGCCCTCCCCATCTCGAACCTAAGGGCCCTGGCCCTCCCCATCTCGAACCTAAGGGCCCTGGCCCTACCCATCTCGAACCTAAGGGCCCTGGCCCTTCCATCTCGAACCTAAGGGCCCTGGCCCTCCCCATCTCGAACCTAAGGGCCCTGACCCTCCCCATCTCGAACCTAAGGGCCCTGGCCCTCCCCATCTCGAACCTAAGGGCCCTGGCCCTCCCCATCTCGAACCTAAGGGCCCTGGCCCTCCCCATCTCGAACCTAAGGGCCTTGGCCCTCCCCATCTCGACCCTAAGGGCCCTGGCCCTCCCCATCTCGAACCTAAGGGCCCTGTCCCTCCCCATCTCGAACCTAAGGGCCCTGGCCCTCCCCATCTCTAACCTAAGAGCCCTGGATCTCCCCATCTGGAACCTAAGGGCCCTGGTCCTCCCCATCTCAAACCTAAGGGCCCTGGCCCTCCCCATCTCGAACCTAAGGGCCCTGGCCCTCCACATCTCAAACCTAAGGGCCCTGGCCCTCCCCATCTCGAACCTAAGGCCCCTGGCCCTCCCCATCTCGAACCTAAAGGCCCTGGCCCTCCCCATCTCGAACCTAAGGGCCCTGGCCCTCCCCATCTCGAACCTAAGGGCCCTGGCCCTCCCCATCTCAAACCTAAGGGCCCTGGCCCTCCCCATCTCGAAACTAAGGGCCCTGGCCCTCCACATCTCGAACCTAAGGGCCCTGGCCCTCCCCATCTCGAACCTAAGGGCCTTGGCCCTCCCCATCTCGAACCTAAGGGCCCTGGTCCTCCCAATCACGAACCTAAGGGCCCTGGCCCTCCCCATCTCGAACCTAAGGGCCCTGGCCCTCCCCATCTCGAACCTAAGGGCCCTGGCCCTCCCCATCTCGAAACTAAGGGCCCTGGCCCTCCCCATCTCGAACCTAAGGGCCCTGGCCCTCCCTATCTCGAACCTAAGGGCCCTGGCCATCTTCATCTCGAACCTAAGGGCCCTGGCCCTCCCCATCTCGAACCTAAGGGCCCTGGTTCTCCCCATCTCGAACCTAAGGGCCCTGGCCCTCCCCATCTCCAACCTAAGGGCCCTGGCCCTCCCCATCTCGAACCTAAGGGCCCTGGCCCTCCCCATCTCAAACCTAAGGGCCCTGGCCCTCCCCATCTCGAACCTAGGGGCCCTGGCCCTCCCCACTCGAACCTAAGGGCCCTGGCCCTCCCCATCTCGAACCTAAGGGCCCTGGCCCTCCCCATCTCGAACCTAAGGGCCCTGGCTCTCCCCATCTCGAACCTAAGGGCCCTGGCCCTCCCCATCTCGAACCTAAGGGCCCTGGCCCTCCCCATTTCGAACCTAAGGGCCCTGGCCCTCCCCATCTCGAACCTAAGGGCCCTGGCCCTCCCCATCTCGAACCTAAGGGCCCTGGCCCTCCCCATCTCGAACCTAAGGGCCTTGGCCCTCCCCATCTCGACCCTAAGGGCCCTGGCCCTCCCCATCTCGAACCTAAGGGCCCTGTCCCTCCCCATCTCGAACCTAAGGGCCCTGGCCTTCCCCATCTCTAACCTAAGGGCCCTGGATCTCCCCATCTGGAACCTAAGGGCCCTGGTCCACCCCATCTCAAACCTAAGGGCCCTGGCCCTCCCCATCTCGAACCTAAGGGCCCTGGCCCTCCACATCTCAAACCTAAGGGCCCTGGCCCTCCCCATCTCGAACCTAAGGCCCCTGGCCCTCCCCATCTCGAACCTAAGGGCCCTGGCCCTCCCCATCTCGAACCTAAGGGCCCTGGCCCTCCCCATCTCGAACCTAAGGGCCCTGGCCCTCCCCATCTCAAACCTAAGGGCCCTGGCCCTCCCTATCTCGAAACTAAGGGCCCTGGCCCTCCACATCTCGAACCTAAGGGCCCTGGCCCTCCCCATCTCGAACCTAAGGGCCTTGGCCCTCCCCATCTCGAACCTAAGGGCCCTGGCCCTCCCAATTACGAACCTAAGGGCCCTGGCCCTCCCCATCTGGAACCTAAGGGCCCTGGCTCTGATGCTGGGACGACGTGAACACCAGAGCCAGCCTCTCCGCGCAGCAGTTGAGGACCTCTACAACCTGCACGGTCGGCTCGTCCGTGCTCAGCCGCAGCACCTGCCTCAGCACCTGCCTCAGCACCTGCCTCAGCACCTGCCTCAGCACCTGCCTTAGCACCTGCAACAGCACCTGCAACAGCACCTGCAACAGCACCTGCCTCAGCACCTGCAACAGCACCTGCAACAGCCGCATCACTCAACGCAGAAGGGAGGTCGGGCAAATTCTCCAGCATGATGTGCGCGTCACCGGAAAGCATGATTCCTAGAGAGGAGCTAATGTAAGAGGATGAAGTATTAGTTCCGAAATTATGGTAAGAGAGTTTGAGTTCTGCATCTAACTCTGGACCCAATACAAGATCTATGCGATCTACTTTGTCACCTAAAACCAATTTGTCATCAGCGAGATGATATCCTTTGTCAAGGAAGGTTTGAGTAATTTTACTCAAGTTTCGTATCCTGAAATTGATCCTTATCTCAGGTACGCAAATAGCCTGAATTTTTATTGTCTTTTTGTTGACAATCATGGGCACCTCTACAAGCGAGGTTCTCATGGTACGGCTAGCGTTAAAACCGTGTATAGTCAAAGATAAGTCTCGTTTCAATATTGTCAACTTGTGTTTTCGGGCGTAGTTTTTAGAGATGAAATTTTTCTGGCAACCCCCGTCTTTCAATCCCCTTATTTTCGCGTTGTGATTCAAATCAAGAGGACTCAAGAAAGTAGGCAAAATTACATCGCCTTCCACAGAGTTTGAAAACACAGTTTGAACGGAGGAAAGGGTGGCAGAAAACTCCGAGTCACTGGTAGAATTTTTAGGAAAAGAGAAATTGGCATTTTTAACGCACAAGAACGTCATGTGACTACCGTTACATTTTTTACATTTTGAAGAAAAATCAAATTTGCATTTGGCCGCAGTATGGTTTCTGAATGAACATTTTACACAGGCTCCCATACTTTTAAGTTTATCGAATTTCTTTCTAGGAGAATCGAAAACCTGGCAAGTCCTGAGAAGATGGTTAGAAGGTTTACCTTCATTTGCGCACAAAATGCAAGGAATGGTACCACTGGACTTCACATTCACAGCAAAGCTCTTAGCCTGTAGCTTAGGCTTAGTGGCGACAGTTTGTGGCGCTTTCGGCGCGGAAGACTCTCTTAGAACAGTAGGACAAATTTTAGTATACCTCTCGGTTACTTCAAAGATGCGATCATTTATGTTATCAAGAGAAGGCTTGTTCACATTCGTTGTCTGGATCATTAGACTTTGAAAGGTTTCATTCATTGATGACCAAATGAAATATTGGAGCACATCCTTCGCATCAATGTTATGATTGTTGAAAGATGCCGAGATTGACCTCATATTACTAATAAAAGCGTACGGGTCTGATTCACAAGGAAATTTTAGTTCAGAAAGTCTTTTAATTACGTCATACTTTTGGGTAAGGACAGACCCAAAAGCTCTCTGAAGGAGAGCTTTAGCAGCATCGTATGATTGCTCAGCTACCTCCAAAGATTCAATTAGAGTTCTAGGAGAACCCGAAAGCTGCCGCTTCAGGTACGAGAATCGTTCGTAACTCGAGAGCGTGTACTTGTCTAAGATACCTTCCAAGTTACAAAAGAATTTCTCTAAGTTATCCACCTGCGGATCAGAGAAGGTAGGCAACGGTACCTCAGGAAGCTTGAGCTTAGGAAGAGTAACGGTGGTGTCGCCCACCCCAGGACTCGCATGGGTCGCCGTTGCAGCCGATGTCCCTGCAGGAGCACTCGAGGGAGGTTCCAGGCTCCGTTTCAGTCGTAGGACGCTTAATTCCAGAGACTCTTCGTAGGCCTCCGACTCCTAAAGATTTTGGTTTACTTCATCTTCTGCAATGTTAATTTCGATGAATTTGGTCAATACGCTCTGATCCAGAGCATTAAGTTCCGTTCTCAAAGAACTCAGTCGTTCCAAAAGAACTTGCCGCTGTTCTCTGCCGATGTTCTGCAGATCTGTGGAAACTTTAGATGATATTTTTGTTAGCTTTTGCCGCATATATCCTCTGGCCTTAATCAAATTAGTTACATCAGACATTTCGAATTAGTTAGCAATAGAATTAACAAGGCAGCGCCAGCCAACGCCCAAACCAGCCACGTCCGTCCGTCTGTCACCATTAGCAAACCTGAAAAAGATATAGTTTCCCCATACTGGCCACCATACGAAAGATTTTAGAAAGGATTGAGAAATTAAATACCGATATAGCCGGGAGCACTTTGTTTTACTGAGAAAGTGGTGACATGGAAAATACCGTTGCGGATGAATTCAAACGTTAACAAAGTACTCCGAGAACTTCTGGAGTTTCGAAGGACGACAAGGCGCTCATCCTCCGCCAAACCCTTCATCTCCCGTTGCCTGGTTGGAACAGAGGAAAAGGCGAGTTTAGTTTTCGTTATTATGAATAAGTAATTAAGATTGACAGTTGTTATAAGGGTGCGCTTAGGCACGATTAGTTATATAAGGGTGCGCTTAGGCACGATTAGTTATATAAGGGTGCGCTTAGGCACGATTAGTTATATAAGGGTGCGCTTAGGCACGATTAGTTATATAAGGGTGCGCTTAGGCACGATTAGTTATATAAGGGTGCGCTTAGGCACGATTAGTTATATAAGGGTGCGCTTAGGCACGATTAGTTATGTAAGGATGCGCTTAGGCACGATTAGTTATGTAAGGATGCGCTTAGGCACGATTAGTTATGTAAGGATGCGCTTAGGCACGATTAGTTATGTAAGGATGCGCTTAGGCACGATTAGTTATAAGTAACAAGTTATAAGTTATGAGCTATAAATGATAAATTTTGGGGTATATACCAGGCAATTAGGTTCGGTAGTTGTGCTCAATTGACATCAGAATCACCCATAAGCTAGCGCCAAGCTTACCAGCAACTAACCTCTGAATGCCAATTGGTAAGGCGTGCTATCGCTGCAGACGCTGAATATTCCCACGATGCACAGGTGCAGGGTAGGCGTGTGGGCGGAAGATGGTCCGGCTCCCAAGCGTCTAGAAGGCGAGCCAGAGAGGCAGACGCGACGAGCTGGACGGAGGCTGGCACTTGTTTAGGAATTAGTCCATCATCCTTATGCCACTGATGACGAAGTGACAAGAACGATGCATGTGGTGATCTAAGAGTGCGGCGAAGAAGCGAGAGTCCAGTTGGTTAATCCGTCAGTGCTCATAGGTCTCTGCTGAAACTGTTGAAAACTCTCCAGAGGAAAAGTATAAGTTGCGTTCAGAGGGCATAGCTAATGGTTGTATTCAAGGAAGTTGCAAGTAAGAATGGCAAAAGCTATGGGAGACATTGAGCACACATACCCCTATATTTAATATCTTCGACACAAGATGGGCAGGGCCAGGACCCTTAGGTTCGGGATAAGGAGGGCCAGGGCCCTTAGGTTCGAGATGGGGAGGGCCAGGGCCCTTAGGTTAGGTTGGGTTATGTTAGGTTAGGTTAGGTTAGGTTAGGTAATGTTAGGTTAGGTTAGGTTAGGTTAGATGAAAGGTTTATTTAAATTTCTTTGGCTGATTTTACAAGAAAATGTTTGCATTAAAATTCAAGGTTTGAACCTGGATTTCCCAGCACTGCAGCTCTCTACGTGCTTCTTACCTAAACTTTCAGTGAGCGAACGGTGGAGGACGGTGGAGAGAATCAAATAAGTATCATAAGTTGGCCTCTCAAACCAAAACAGAGGTGTTCCAAAGAGGGGAACGATGGAAGCACCATTTTGTATGGCCCCATTTAGGGCCCTTAGGTTCGAGATGAGGAGGGCAAGGGCCCTTAGGTTCGAGATGAAGAGGGCAAGGGCTGTTAGGTTCGAGATGAAGAGGGCAAGGGCCCTTATGTTCGAGATGAAGAGGGCAAGGGCCCTTATGTTCGAGATGAAGAGAGCAAGGGCCCTTAGGTTCGAGATGAAGAGGGCAAGGGCCCTTCGGTTCGAGATGAAGAGGGCAAGGGCCCTTAGGTTCGAGATGAAGAGGGCAAGGGCCCTTAGGTTCGAGATGAAGAGGGCAAGGGCCCTTAGGTTCGAGATGAAGAGGGCAAGGGCCCTTAGGTTCGAGATGAAGAGGGCAAGGGCCCTTAGGTTCGAGATGAAGAGGGCAAGGGCCCTTAGGTTCGAGATGAAGAGGGCAAGGGCTCTCAGGTTCGAGATGAAGAGGGCAAGGGCCCTTAGGTTCGAGATGAAGAGGGCAAGGGCCCTTAGGTTCGAGATGAAGAGGGCAAGGGCCCTTAGGTTCGAGATGAAGAGGGCAAGGGCCCTTAGGTTCGGGATGAAGAGGGCAAGGGCCCTTAGGTTCGAGATGAAGAGGGCAAGGGCCCTTAGGTTCGAGATGAAGAGGGCAAGGGCCCTTAGGTTCGAGATGAAGAGGGCGAGGGCCCTTAGGTTCGAGATGAAGAGGGCAAGGGCCCTTAGGTTCGAGATGAAGAGGGCCAGGGCCCTTAGGTTCGAGATGGGGAGGGCTAGGGCCCTTAGGTTCGAGATGGGGAGGGCCAGGGCCCTTAGGTTCGAGATGGGGAGGGCCAGGGCCCTTAGGTTCGAGATAGGGAGGGCCAGGGCCCTTAGGTTCGAGATGGGGAGGGCCAGGGCCCTTAGGTTCGAGATGGGGAGGGCCAGGGCCCTTAGGTTCGAGATGGGTTGAGCCAGGGCCCTTAGGTTCGAGATGGGGAGGGCCAGGGCCCTTAGGTTCGAGATGGGGAGGGCCAGGGCCCTTAGGTTCGAGATGGGGAGGGCCAGGGCCCTTAGGTTCGAGATGGGGAGGGCCAGGGCCCTTAGGTTCGAGATGGGGAGGGCCAGGGCTCTTAGGTTCGAGATGGGGAGGGCCAGGGCCCTTAGGTTCGAGATGGGGAGGGCCAGGGCCCTTAGGTTCGAGATGAGGAGGGCCAGGGCCCTTAGGTTCGAGATGGGGAGGGCCAGGGCCCTTAGGTTCGAGATGGGGAGGGCCAGGGCCCTTAGGTTCGAGATGAGGAGGGCCAGGGCCCTTAGGTTCGAGATGGGGAGGGCTAGGGCCCTTAGGTTCGAGATGGGGAGGGCCAGGGCCCTTAGGTTCGAGATGGGGAGGGCCATTGCCCTTAGGTTCGAGATGGGGAGGGCCAGGGCCCTTAGGTTCGAGAAGGGGAGGGCCAGGGCCCTTAGGTTCGAGATGGAGAGGGCCAGGGCCCTTAGGTTCGAGTTGGGGAGGGCCAGGGTCCTTAGGTTCGAGATGGGGAGGGCCAGGGCCCTTAGGTTCGAGATGGGGAGGGCCAGGGCCCTTAGGTTCAAGATGGGGAGGGCCAGGGCCCTTAAATTCGAGATGGGGAGGGCCAGGGCCCTTAGGTTCGAGATGGGGAGGGCCAGGGCCCTTTGGTTCGAGATGGGGAGGGCCAGGGCCCTTAGGTTCGAAATGGGAAGGGCCAGGGCCCTTAGGTTCGAGATGAGGAGGGCCAGGGCCCTTAACTTCGAGATGGGGAGGGCCAGGGCCCTTAGGTTCGAGATGGGGAGGGCCAGGGCTCTTAGGTTCGAGATGGAGAGGGCCAGAACCCTTAGGTTCAAGATGGGGAGGGCCAGGGCCCTTAGTTTCGAGATGGGGAGGGCCAGGGCCCTTAGGTTCGAGATGGGGAGGGCCAGGGCCCTTAGGTTCGAGATTGGGAGGGCCAGGGCCCTTAGGTTCGAGATGGGGAGGGCCAGGGCCCTTAGGTTCGAGATGGGGCAGGCCAGGGCCCTTAGGTTCGAGATGGGGAGAGCCAGGGCCCTTAGGTTCGAGATGGGGAGGGCCAGGGGCTTAGGTTCGAGATGGGGAGGGCCAGGGCCCTTAGGTTCGAGATGGGGAGGGCCAGGGCCCTTAGGTTCGAGATGGGGAGGGCCAGGGCCATTAGGTTTGAGATGGGGAGGGCCAGGGCCCTTAGGTTCGAGATAAGGAGGGCCAGGGCCCTTAGGTTCGAGATGGGGAGATCCAGGGCCCTTAGGTTCGAGATGGGGAGGGCCAGGGCCCTTAGGTTCAAGTCGGGGAGGGCCAGGGCCCTTAGGTTCGAGATATGGAGGGCCAGAACCCTTAGGTTCGAGATAGGGAGGGCCAGAACCCTTAGGTTCGAGATGGGAAGGGCCTGGGCCCTTATGTTCGAGATGGGGAGGGCCAGGGCCCTTAGGTTCGAGATGGGGAGGGCCAAGGCCCTTAGGTTCGAGATGGGGAGGGCCAGGGCCCTTAGGTTCGAGATGGGGAGGGCCAGGGCCCTTAGGTTCGAACTGGGGAGGGCCAGGGCCCTTAGGTTCGAGATGGGGAGGGCCAGGGCCCTTAGGTTCGAGATGGGGAAGGCCAGGGCCCTTAGGTTCGAGATGGGAAGGGCCAAGGCCCTTAGGTTCGAGATGGGGAGGGCCAGGGCCCTTAGGTTCGAGATGAAGAGGGCAAGGGCCCTTATGTTCGAGATGAAGAGGGCAAGGGCCCTTAGGTTCGAGATGAAGAGGGCAAGGGCCCTTCGGTTCGAGATGAAGAGGGCAAGGGCCCTTAGGTTCGAGATGAAGAGGGCAAGGGCCCTTAGGTTCGAGATGAAGAGGGCAAGGGCCCTTAGGTTCGAGATGAAGAGGGCAAGAGCCCTTAGGTTCGAGATGAAGAGGGCAAGGGCCCTTAGGTTCGAGATGAAGAGGGCAAGGGCCCTTAGGTTCGAGATGAAGAGGGCAAGGGCCCTTAGGTTCGAGATGAAGAGGGCAAGGGCCCTTAAGTTCGAGATGAAGAGGGCAAGGGCCCTTAGGTTCGAGATGAAGAGGGCAAGGGCCCTTAGGTTCGAGATGAAGAGGGCAAGGGCCCTTAGGTTCGGGATGAAGAGGGCAAGGGCCCTTAGGTTCGAGATGAAGAGGGCAAGGGCCCTTAGGTTCGAGATGAAGAGGGCAAGGGCCCTTAGGTTCGAGATGAAGAGGGCGAGGGCCCTTAGGTTCGAGATGAAGAGGGCAAGGGCCCTTAGGTTCGAGATGAAGAGGGCCAGGGCCCTTAGGTTCGAGATGGGGAGGGCTAGGGCCCTTAGGTTCGAGATGGGGAGGGCCAGGGCCCTTAGGTTCGAGATGGGGAGGGCCAGGGCCCTTAGGTTCGAGATAGGGAGGGCCAGGGCCCTTAGGTTCGAGATGGGGAGGGCCAGGGCCCTTAGGTTCGAGATGAAGAGGGCCAGGGCCCTTAGGTTCGAGATGGGTTGAGCCAGGGCCCTTAGGTTCGAGATGGGGAGGGCCAGGGCCCTTAGGTTCGAGATGGGGAGGGCCAGGGCCCTTAGGTTCGAGATGGGGAGGGCCAGGGCCCTTAGGTTCGAGATGGGGAGGGCCAGGGCCCTTAGGTTCGAGATGGGGAGGGCCAGGGCCCTTAGGTTCGAGATGGGGAGGGCCAGGGCCCTTAGGTTCGAGATGGGGAGGGCCAGGGCCCTTAGGTTCGAGATGAGGAGGGCCAGGGCCCTTAGGTTCGAGATGGGGAGGGCCAGGGCCCTTAGGTTCGAGATGGGGAGGGCCAGGGCCCTTAGGTTCGAGATGAGGAGGGCCAGGGCCCTTAGGTTCGAGATGGGGAGGGCCAGGGCCCTTAGGTTCGAGATGGGGAGGGCCAGGGCCCTTAGGTTCGAGATGGGGAGGGCCATTGCCCTTAGGTTCGAGATGGGGAGGGCCAGGGCCCTTAGGTTCGAGATGGGGAGGGCCAGGGCCCTTAGGTTCGAGATGGAGAGGGCCAGGGCCCTTAGGTTCGAGTTGGGGAGGGCCAGGGTCCTTAGGTTCGAGATGGGGAGGGCCAGGGCCCTTAGGTTCGAGATGGGGAGGGCCAGGGCCCTTAGGTTCAAGATGGGGAGGGCCAGGGCCCTTAAATTCGAGATGGGGAGGGCCAGGGCCCTTAGGTTCGAGATGGGGAGGGCCAGGGCCCTTTGGTTCGAGATGGGGAGGGCCAGGGCCCTTAGGTTCGAAATGGGAAGGGCCAGGGCCCTTAGGTTCGAGATGAGGAGGGCCAGGGCCCTTAACTTCGAGATGGGGAGGGCCAGGGCCCTTAGGTTCGAGATGGGGAGGGCCAGGGCTCTAAGGTTCGAGATGGAGTGGGCCAGAACCCTTAGGTTCAAGATGGGGAGGGCCAGGGCCCTTAGTTTCGAGATGGGGAGGGCCAGGGCCCTTAGGTTCGAGATGGGGAGGGCCAGGGCCCTTAGGTTCGAGATTGGGAGGGCCAGGGCCCTTAGGTTCGAGATGGGGAGGGCCAGGGCCCTTAGGTTCGAGATGGGGCGGGCCAGGGCCCTTAGGTTCGAGATGGGGAGAGCCAGGGCCCTTAGGTTCGAGATGGGGAGGGCCAGGGCGCTTAGGTTCGAGATGGGGAGGGCCAGGGCCCTTAGGTTCGAGATGGGGAGGGCCAGGGCCCTTAGGTTCGAGATGGGGAGGGCCAGGGCCATTAGGTTTGAGATGGGGAGGGCCAGGGCCCTTAGGTTCGAGATAAGGAGGGCCAGGGCCCTTAGGTTCGAGATGGGGAGATCCAGGGCCCTTAGGTTCGAGATGGGGAGGGCCAGGGCCCTTAGGTTCAAGTCGGGGAGGGCCAGGGCCCTTAGGTACGAGATATGGAGGGCCAGAACCCTTAGGTTCGAGATAGGGAGGGCCAGAACCCTTAGGTTCGAGATGGGAAGGGCCTGGGCCCTTATGTTCGAGATGGGGAGGGCCAGGGCCCTTAGGTTCGAGATGGGGAGGGCCAAGGCCCTTAGGTTCGAGATGGGGAGGGCCAGGGCCCTTAGGTTCGAGATGGGGAGGGCCAGGGCCCTTAGGTTCGAACTGGGGAGGGCCAGGGCCCTTAGGTTCGAGATGGGGAGGGCCAGGGCCCTTAGGTTCGAGATGGGGAAGGCCAGGGCCCTTAGGTTCGAGATGGGAAGGGCCAAGGCCCTTAGGTTCGAGATGGGGAGGGCCAGGGCCCTTAGGTTCGAGATGGGGAGGGCAGGGCCCTTAGGTTCGAGATGGGGAGGGCCAGGGCCCTTAGGTTCGATATGGGGAGGGCTAGGGCCCTTAGGTTCGAGATGGGGAGGGCCAGGGCCCTTAGGTTCGAGATGGGGAGGGCCAGGGCCCTTAGGTTCGAGATGGGGAGGGCCAGGGCCGATAGGTTCGAGTTGGGGATGGCCAGGGCCCTTAGGTTCGAGATGGGGAGGGCCAGGGCCCTTAGGTTCGAGATGGGGAGGGCCAGGGCCCTTAGGTTCGAGATGGGGAGGGCCAGGGCCCTTAGGTTCGAGATGGGGAAGGCCAGGGCCCTTAGGTTCGAGATGGGGAGGGCCAGGGCCCTAAGGTTCGAGATGGGGAGGGCCAGGGCCCTTAGGTTCGAGATGGGGAGGGCCAGGGCCCTTAGGTTCGAGATGGGGAGGGCCAGGGCCCTTAGGTTCGAGATGAAGAGGGCCAGGGCCCTTAGGTTCGAGATGGGGAGGGCCAGGGCCCTTAGTTTCGAGATGGGGAGGGCCAGGGCCCTTAGGTTCGAGATGGGGAGGGCCAGGGCCCTTAGGTTCGAGATGGGGAGGGCCAGGGCCCTTAGGTTCGTGATTGGGAGGGCCAGGGCCCTTAGGTTCGAGATGGGGAGGGCCAAGGCCCTTAGGTTCGAGATGGGGAGGGCCAGGGCCCTTAGGTTCGAAATGTGGAGGGCCAGGGCCCTTAGTTTCGAGATGGGGAGGGCCAGGGCCCTTAGGTTTGAGATGGGGAGGGCCAGGGCTTTTAGGTTCGAGATGGGGAGGGCCAGGGCCCTTAGGTTCGAGATGGGGAGGGCCAGGGCCCTTAGGTTCGAGATGGGGAGGGCCAGGGGCCTTAGGTTCGAGATGGGGAGGGCCAGGGCCCTTAGGTTTGAGATGTGGAGGGCCAGGGCCCTTAGGTTCGAGATGGGGAGGGCCAGGGCGCTTAGGTTCGAGATGGGGAGGGCCAGGGCCCTTAGGTTCGAGATGGGGAGGGCCAGGGCCCTTAGGTTCGAGATGGGGAGGGCCAGGGCCATTAGGTTTGAGATGGGGAGGGCCAGGGCCCTTAGGTTCGAGATAAGGAGGGTCAGGGCCCTTAGGTTCGAGATGGGGAGATCCAGGGCCCTTAGGTTCGAGATGGGGAGGGCCAGGGCCCTTAGGTTCAAGTCGGGGAGGGCCAGGGCCCTTAGGTTCGAGATATGGAGGGCCAGAACCCTTAGGTTCGAGATAGGGAGGGCCAGAACCCTTAGGTTCGAGATGGGAAGGGCCTGGGCCCTTATGTTCGAGATGGGGAGGGCCAGGGCCCTTAGGTTCGAGATGGGGAGGGCCAAGGCCCTTAGGTTCGAGATGGGGAGGGCCAGGGCCCTTAGGTTCGAGATGGGGAGGGCCAGGGCCCTTAGGTTCGAACTGGGGAGGGCCAGGGCCCTTAGGTTCGAGATGGGGAGGGCCAGGGCCCTTAGGTTCGAGATGGGGAAGGCCAGGGCCCTTAGGTTCGAGATGGGAGGGGCCAAGGCCCTTAGGTTCGAGATGGGGAGGGCCAGGGCCCTTAGGTTCGAGATGGGGAGGGCAGGGCCCTTAGGTTCGAGATGGGGAGGGCCAGGGCCCTTAGGTTCGATATGGGGAGGGCTAGGGCCCTTAGGTTCGAGATGGGGAGGGCCAGGGCCCTTAGGTTCGAGATGGGGAGGGCCAGGGCCCTTAGGTTCGAGATGGGGAGGGCCAGGGCCCTTAGGTTCGAGTTGGGGATGGCCAGGGCCCTTAGGTTCGAGATGGGGAGGGCCAGGGCCCTTAGGTTCGAGATGGGGAGGGCCAGGGCCCTTAGGTTCGAGATGGGGAGGGCCAGGGCCCTTAGGTTCGAGATGGGGGAAGGCCAGGGCCCTTAGGTTCGAGATGGGGAGGGCCAGGGCCCTAAGGTTCGAGATGGGGAGGGCCAGGGCCCTTAGGTTCGAGATGGGGAGGGCCAGGGCCCTTAGGTTCGAGATGGGGAGGGCCAGGGCCCTTAGGTTCGAGATGAAGAGGGCCAGGGCCCTTAGGTTCGAGATGGGGAGGGCCAGGGCCCTTAGTTTCGAGATGGGGAGGGCCAGGGCCCTTAGGTTCGAGATGGGAGGGCCAGGGCCCTTAGGTTCGAGATGGGGAGGGCCAGGGCCCTTAGGTTCGTGATTGGGAGGGCCAGGGCCCTTAGGTTCGAGATGGGGAGGGCCAAGGCCCTTAGGTTCGAGATGGGGAGGGCCAGGGCCCTTAGGTTCGAAATGTGGAGGGCCAGGGCCCTTAGTTTCGAGATGGGGAGGGCCAGGGCCCTTAGGTTTGAGATGGGGAGGGCCAGGGCTTTTAGGTTCGAGATGGGGAGGGCCAGGGCCCTTAGGTTCGAGATGGGGAGGGCCAGGGCCTTAGGTTCGAGATGGGGAGGGCCAGGGGCCTTAGGTTCGAGATGGGGAGGGCCAGGGCCCTTAGGTTTGAGATGTGGAGGGCCAGGGCCCTTAGGTTCGAGATGGGGAGGGCCAGGGCGCTTAGGTTCGAGATGGGGAGGGCCAGGGCCCTTAGGTTCGAGATGGGGAGGGCCAGGGCCCTTAGGTTCGAGATGGGGAGGGCCAGGGCCATTAGGTTTGAGATGGGGAGAGCCAGGGCCCTTAGGTTCGAGATAAGGAGGGCCAGGGCCCTTAGGTTCGAGATGGGGAGATCCAGGGCCCTTAGGTTCGAGATGGGGAGGGCCAGGGCCCTTAGGTTCAAGTCGGGGAGGGCCAGGGCCCTTAGGTTCGAGATATGGAGGGCCAGAACCCTTAGGTTCGAGATAGGGAGGGCCAGAACCCTTAGGTTCGAGATGGGAAGGGCCTGGGCCCTTATGTTCGAGATGGGGAGGGCCAGGGCCCTTAGGTTCGAGATGGGGAGGGCCAAGGCCCTTAGGTTCGAGATGGGGAGGGCCAGGGCCCTTAGGTTCGAGATGGGGAGGGCCAGGGCCCTTAGGTTCGAACTGGGGAGGGCCAGGGCCCTTAGGTTCGAGATGGGGAGGGCCAGGGCCCTTAGGTTCGAGATGGGGAAGGCCAGGGCCCTTAGGTTCGAGATGGGAAGGGCCAAGGCCCTTAGGTTCGAGATGGGGAGGGCCAGGGCCCTTAGGTTCGAGATGGGGAGGGCAGGGCCCTTAGGTTCGAAATGGGGAGGGCCAGGGCCCTTAGGTTCGATATGGGGAGGGCTAGGGCCCTTAGGTTCGAGATGGGGAGGGCCAGGGCCCTTAGGTTTGAGATGGGGAGGGCCAGGGCCCTTAGGTTCGAGATGGGGAGGGCCAGGGCCCTTAGGTTCGAGTTGGGGATGGCCAGGGCCCTTAGGTTCGAGATGGGGAGGGCCAGGGCCCTTAGGTTCGAGATGGGGAGGGCCAGGGCCCTTAGGTTCGAGATGGGGAGGGCCAGGGCCCTTAGGTTCGAGATGGGGAAGGCCAGGGCCCTTAGGTTCGAGATGGGGAGGGCCAGGGCCCTAAGGTTCGAGATGGGGAGGGCCAGGGCCCTTAGGTTCGAGATGGGGAGGGCCAGGGCCCTTAGGTTCGAGATGGGGAGGGCCAGGGCCCTTAGGTTCGAGATGAAGAGGGCCAGGGCCCTTAGGTTCGAGATGGGGAGGGCCAGGGCCCTTAGTTTCGAGATGGGGAGGGCCAGGGCCCTTAGGTTCGAGATGGGGAGGGCCAGGGCCCTTAGGTTCGAGATGGGGAGGGCCAGGGCCCTTAGGTTCGTGATTGGGAGGGCCAGGGCCCTTAGGTTCGAGATGGGGAGGGCCAAGGCCCTTAGGTTCGAGATGGGGAGGGCCAGGGCCCTTAGGTTCGAAATGTGGAGGGCCAGGGCCCTTAGTTTCGAGATGGGGAGGGCCAGGGCCCTTAGGTTTGAGATGGGGAGGGCCAGGGCTTTTAGGTTCGAGATGGGGAGGGCCAGGGCCCTTAGGTTCGAGATGGGGAGGGCCAGGGCCCTTAGGTTCGAGATGGGGAGGGCCAGGGGCCTTAGGTTCGAGATGGGGAGGGCCAGGGCCCTTAGGTTTGAGATGTGGAGGGCCAGGGCCCTTAGGTTCGAGATGGGGAGGGCCAGGGCCCTTAGGTTTGAGATGGGGAGGACCAGGGCCCTTAGGTTCCAGATGGGGAGATCCAGGGCCCTTAGGTTAGAGATGGGGAGGGCCAGGGCCCTTAGGATCGAGATGGGGAGGGACAGGGCCCTTAGGTTCGAGACGGGGAGGGCCAGGGCCCTTAGGGTCGAGATGGGGAGGGCCAAGGCCCTTAGGTTCGAGATGGGGAGGGCCAGGGCCCTTAGGTTCGAGATGGGGAGGGCCAGGGCCCTTAGGTTCGAGATGGGGA